>VDFB02098659.1:0-76055 GCA_007258455.2 Sequoia sempervirens
TCACTTTATAGACACCAAATTTGAGGAAATGATCTTGGGGGTCTTTGGAGGAAGGGATGAGGTTTCTTACAGTGCAAATGGGTTTGAATGTGCAATTGATACCCTTTTTGAGAAGGATCTTGGCAATTTTGTTAGAGACACCCTCAACATAGGGGAGGGTGGCCAGGGGAAGGGAAGGAGAGGAAGGGGAGCTAGGCTTGAGGGTGAGCTTGGTCTTGGCTTGGTTGATTGCCCTGTTGATCTGCTTTATTTTGTATCCATTCAGAGAGAAGACATGGATGAGGTGTGCTAATTCTTGGTCAAGGTGTGCTTGATCACAAATTAAGAAAGCTCTGTAAGCCAAGGTTTTGAGAACCCCTACCTTTTAGCTGGGGTGATGGTGAGAGGAGGAGTGAAACAACTTATCTCCTCACATCTATTTCACCAAGGAAATCAAAACCAACAACCAACTTCCTTTCCTTGACGTAGATAAAGAACCATCTGCTTGTTTGATGAGAAGAATGTCAAGGAAAGGAAGTTGGTTGTCGGTTTCAATTTCCTTGGTGAAAGAGATGTGAGGAGATAAGTTGTTTCACTCCTCCTCTCACCATCACCCCAGCCAAAAAGTAGGGGTTCTCAAAACCTTGGCTTACAGAGCTTTCTTAATCTGTGATCAAGCACACCTTGACCAAGAATTAGCACACCTCATCCATGTCTTCTCTCTGAATGGATACAAAAGAAAGCAGATCAACAGGGAAATCAACCAAGCCAAGACCAGGCTCACCCTCAAGCCCAGCCCCCTTCCTCTCCTTCCCTTCCCCTGGCCACCCTCCCCTATGTTGAGGGTGTCTCTAACAAAATTGCCAAGATCCTTCTCAAAAAGGGTATCAATTGCACATTCAAACCCATTTGCACTATAAGAAACCGCATCCCTTCCTCCAAAGACCCCCAAGATCATTTCCTCAAATCCGATGTCTATAAAGTGATGTTTTCATGTGGCATTCCCTACATTGGGGAAACAGGTCGCTCCATCAACACAAGAATCAAGGAGCATTGTGCTGACCTAAGGCACGAACGTATCTCTAAATCAGCTCTAGTTGAACACTATGCTAAGACAAAGCATCACATCGCTTTAGAAAACACAAAAATCCTATTCTTTGAAGACAACTTCTTTAAAAGCAAACTCAAAGAGGCCATCGAAATCAACAATCACCCATCCAACCTTAATTGGGATGGGGGTTGGGCTCTAAGTTTCTCTTGGAAACCCTTATTAAACAGCATCATTGTCTTCTCCCCTAATCCTTCTTGATCCCCCTCCTTTTTGGCCTTCGCTTCCAGTTCAGCCCCCTTTTACCTTGTACTTGTCCCTTCTTTCTCCTTCTTCTTACCCCATCGTGTTGCCTTTCTCTCCTTCTCACCCCTCTTTTGTATTTGCCACCTCTTTTGTGCCCTTTGCCTTTTCTGGGGGGCCTCTAGCTTCTTGGTTTTTTCCCTCCCCCTGGTCTTCCTTTTTATTCTTGCTCTTGTTTCCTTTTTACTTCTTTCTTTCCTTGATAGCTTGTTTTTCCCCCCTTTTTTCTTTTATTACTATTTTAAATTTTTTATCTTTCTTTTTTTGGTATTTGTTTATTTATTCTCTCATATATATATATATATATATATAGATATATATATATATATATATATATATATATATATATATATATACACACACATGTACATGTTTATGTATATGTATATGTATATATATATGTATATGTATATGTATATGGACATGTATAGGTTGTATATGTATATGTATGTATATATATGCATGGTATATGTATGTATGTATATGCATGGGTATATGTACGTGTATGTATATATGTATTTGTATACTTTTTCTTCTTTGAATTTTTAATTAATTAACTTATTATATCATTAAAATATTTATTTATGTACAACGTGGCATATATATATCTACATACATACATATATGTAGATATATATATATATATATATATATATGATAAATTATACATACATACATATTTTTGTTTCTTTCCTCTCTTCTTGTCCTAGTTTTTTCTTAATTTTTCAATTCTTCATGTGTTTAGGTGTGTGTTGTTTTGTTCTGTCTTTTTTCTTATATATATATATATATATATATATATATATATTTATATATTTTATAAATAATCTTTTGATCTTTTGGGTTTCTTTTATCCTTCTTCATTGTTCTTGGTCTTTTGTCTTTTAGTGTCATTTTATTCTTATATTTTTTATTCTTCTTTTTTTTAATTTTTAATTTTAATTTTATTTTATTTATTTATTTTATTTTTATTTTTTCCTTCTTGGGAAATGTGCCTCTCAACCTTCCCAAACTCTCCCTCTCCTTTAATTTATATCCAATTCTGCTGGTTCTTTTTCACTTCTCTCTCTATCTGCTTTTCATCTTGATGATGGATCATGGAGTATGATCCAAAACGTTGATCCAAAAATTCGCACACAGTTTTTTCCAAAAATTCTACATACTAAAAATAAATAAATAAATGAAGCAGGAAGAAAATTAAAATTATTGCCCCATGAGGCACGTCTTGGAGGAGACCACGTTTCCTTGAGGAATTCTAGATCAAACAATACACGTGCCTTTCCTTGCTTCCACCTTTTGAAAACATGTCTACCAGGCCTCCCCACATCTCTTTCAGGTGCTTTGCCAAATAGAGCATGAGTCTTGTCTATGGGGGGGACATTCTGCTAATATCTATGAAAAAAAAAGAAGGCATTGATCTGGTGGGGGGATCGATGGTTTTTTCAATATAATATTGTGAATAGGGGCAACTATAACAAGAGAGATGGTATTCACTCCAAATTCTTCCTCCCTAGTATTGACCCTTCACTACTCCATTTTGGCGAGTTGCAGTCAGTAAATAAGGTTCTTACAATGGGTTAGAGTATGTTTATTAAAATGAAAATTACTGCCAAGATCCTAATAATGAGCACATTTAGGTTTTAACATAATGGAAACCTTTACCCTACGTAGATAAGTATAATTCAGCATTGAGTAAACGTCTTGAAATTGTAAAATAGCCCGCATGGCTTGACTATACTTTTGCTTTTTTCTTGCATGCATGTATGCTGTGAATTTGGCTTTACACTTACCATTTGCATTTGCTTCAAATTTCTAAGGCCTTTTCAATAAATCCATTTTGTGCATAACCTACAATTGTTGCAGTTCATGAGACCACGTCTCTTTGAGGCATTTTGTCAAACATTTCACATGCCTTGTCTATGTTTTCACATTTTGTTGTTAGGGCTTTACTCCTATCGATTGCATTTGCTTATAATATTTTATGGATTTTGTAATAAACCCATTTTGTGCATAATCTGCAATCATTGTTGTCCATGAGATCACATTTTCTTTTCTTTTCTTTGAGGTGATTCTTTGAAAATCTTTAAGCCTCATCGAGCTCACCATTTTGTGCCTACCTTACAATCATTGTGTTTCATGAGACCACACTTCTTTGAGGTATTTTTCACGAGCCTTGCCAATGTTTTTTTCATTGTGCTGACATGTCTATTTTTTGTGTGGTCTTCCTTTACAGTTCTTAGATATACTTGTACACATACAATATTGATTTAGGAAAGCGCCTATACAACACAACCTTTTCCCCTATTCCTTGTGTGCAGGTTATGGATCTAAAGAAAATTTCGAGAAGATTGAATACCTAGTTGTTCATTCAAGAATTCAAGTCCTACAAGCCAAAAAATTATGGAAAGTGGATTTTATCAATGAGAGATGAAGTTCTGACACTAAGCCTAGAGAAGAAGAGCCTACCGAAAAAGAGCACCTAGAATTTGAAATTTAATTCTAAGTATTTTCTTCCCAGTCTAGGGTGCCCAACGTCTTTGTACATCCATATCAAGTCCAAATTCATATGTTAGGTTCCTCTATGTCTACCCTTTGTTGTTCTAAACTCTATTTTTTATCAGTTTTGTATTTTCTAGAAATCATCTTAGTTTTCTACATTTTCATAGTTAACCTAGGTGCATATTTGCATTATCAAATTAATGATCAATTAATCATTATTATGCACAAACATAAAGGATTGAAACCCTGATGCACCATTCTGACTCTTCCATTGAGGCTGGTGTGGACAAAGATTTTGGCAACCCAAGATTCCCTAACACTTCTAGGGTTTTTCACCTAAAAGGAGAGAGGTAGGCCAAAATGGGAAATGTCCCCACTTAAAAATAATGCAAGTATGGATGAGATATGCCTAAATACAATGTCCTAAATGCAATAAATTGATAAAATTAATTGAATATTAAGGCAAAACTAATGAAATGCAAGTTGTTTGAAAACACAATGTGATATGAAAAATGACCTAAGAATGCAGACAAACAATAACAAAAATGAAAGAAACTAGAGAGGTGCACCTGGAATCTGGAATGTGATGTAGAGAGGCTTTGGAATCCTACATAATTTTTTGTTGAAGCCAACTAGGACACTTACGCCAAGCTGGGCGACTTAGTCCTATTTTGGGGAGATTCTACCGAAACAAGTTTCAACCAAAAGGGTATCTAGAAATGAAAAAAACACTTTTTAGGCTTGGAAGTGGGACTAATTCACCACATATGGTGACTTAGTCCACCTTCAATTTTTAGGAATTTCGAAGATGCAACTTGTAGCTTTCGGTCTACACTCTAGTTTATGACAGGTGTTTTGTTACAAATCTGTAGAATTTGGGTTGTAAGTGATCTCCAAGCTTCTTTTAGGGCTTGTTGACTTTGAATGACTTTGATGAAATTATAACACCTTTTAACACCTTTCTCTTTAACAAATCTACATACAAGACGTGCAAAACACACATGCAAAGAGGGAAAAAAGGGTTAAGGGTTAGAGAATAGGGGTTTGCCTTAGTCAAACCCCGATTTGGTAATCAAACCATTGAAAATGAAATGAAATGGAAAGAGAATGCTCAATGAAAAAAATTCAATGCTATAACTCACCAAACCCTTGATGTAGAAATCTGAAGATATGCAAGTGGAAGCTCCAATGAAGACTTGATAATGCCTAGAATGCTTGAGAATGATTAATGAGTGAATGAATGTATGAATGTAAATGTATGAATGAATTGGGGGTGAAAATGAGAGGAAAAACTTTTTATTTATACTTGATTTTACAAAATTTCTCAAAAATAACACATCACAAGCCGACCTCAAGGTTAAGAGAATAATATTCGGCTAGAAATTTAAAATAATTTTGATTTTTGTGCCCAGTGGGACTAAGTTGCCCCAGGTGGTGACTTGGTCCCACCAGGGCAATTTTAATGGTTGTTAGGAAGTAAATTATATTTAATGATGTTTAATAAGATTATTCTCCAAAACACACTTAAGTAGGGTTGGAAAGTGCATTAAGGGGCCATTTAAACATAAGAAAGGGTCAAATTATTGATGAAAAGCCTAGAAAAGCGTGAAAGTTTGTTACAACTCTTTACAATTTTTTTACAAGATATGCATTTTATTCAATTTGCAAGGGTCCAAGACCTAATGTGGATGTGTAAAACACCTCACAACACTAGACCAAGGTGACATTAAGAAGCTTGGTAACACAATTCTAAATTCAAGCTAACATTACTCTACCTGAGCTCTTGTTGCCTCCTAGTTTCCTTCAGAATTGGGTCTGGTTCAAAAAATTTGGATTCCTTCTTCCCCTAAAGTTTCCATTTTATCAAATTAATTTAGTTTCCCAAATTTCAGCATTAATTAATACATATTCAATTATAAGCATAAAAGAGGTTTGTACACAAATTTTTCATTTATAATAATACAAATGGATTACACGTCATCCTTAATTATTTTAAAACTATATCATCTTGTGACTACAGGTCACTATTAGAAAAGGAAAATATCCTCACATTCTTCTTCACTCTTGGAGTCAACTTAAACAGTTTTAGAGGGTAGAGGTAGTCGTAGATGCTCATCCATAACCTCCCTACTATTCACAGGTGCATTCCAACCAAAGGGCATCTCCCTATGAGCTAATTATGGTTTAACTGGATGACCTCAAGGAGATGAACATTTTCCTTTATAGGTGTTATACCCCACTACTCCTCTAGACTGATATACTTGAGTGCATCAACTAGTGTCTTAGAGTCAACCTGCCAAGCACCTCCCATGTAGCTATTATTGTTAAGTATTTTAACTTTCGAGAAAGAATCTTTCATAATCATAGGGTTAGACAAATTTTTAAGAATTGACTTCCTTGTTTTTTCCTTGTTCTTCTTTTTCCCGCAATTTTGGCCTAAGAACATTTGAAACATTAGCCATTGATAGTTTTTGAGGAAAAACTTACACAATGAGCTCATAGGTCCAAGCATTGAACCTGGTAGCTCTAATACCATATGTAACAACCATCTCCTTCTAAGAAGAAATTACCAAGATTTATTTACTATGCAGTTAATAACTAACATCATAAGTAAAATGAGGTATGAAATTTTTATTTTCAAAATAGAATTCGCAACTACATAACTGAATACACGTAGATGTACCATATCATCTAATAATGCTTCTTAAATTGAAAAGAGTAATCATCTTTTGGCTTTTTGCATTTCAACATAAATGATTTCATTTAAATAAAACATTACAAGAATAGAAAGGTACAAGGTCAAATATCCCATATTTGGATCTATTATGTCTTCCAAGACTTTACATGTCATCTGCAAGAGGGAGAGCATCACCCAGGTGCTTTAGCTCCAACCATAGACCAACAATCCCTCACACACCTTCCTAACTAGAAGTGGCCCTGTCCTTCAATGAAGGGTATAGATAAAAACCCTCTTAGTTTTTTCCATCTGAGCTCTCGTGTTGTGTCCTACTTAACCAATACCATTATACAACTATGGATACCTTCCAACTATGTAAGACATATATGATTAGTTAAGAAATCTAGGTCACGGTGAACTGACAAGTGCATGTGAAGAATACTACACCCACTTTGGGCAAAGTGTTTGTAATACATATAATTGCTACTTTCTTGGAGCGAAGTTGTTTGTTCACCCACCCTACTTGACTTGGAGAACCTTATTTTTCCTTCTACTATTTGACCAATGATTATCTTATCATACCAATTTTCATTTAAAAAGAGATAAATTCATTAAAGTCATGATTCATTTGGATTGGTTACAGTTTCTTGACTTAGAACACCCATGTTATGTTCACGTAACAACTTGGACCTTGGAAACTGCCACTTGTTCAAGTCCTTCTTTATTAAGTCGATAAACGACTAGAATAGGATTTTTTTGACCCTAAATACCCATGTTACATTCACATAACTTCTTGGGACTTGAAAACTGCCACCTATCCAATTCTTTAGTATTAACCATGAGAGTGTCCAATCTCCCACTCTACACACACAATTATTACTGATGACTTACTCTCATTGACTGGTTTCACTTCTTCACAAACTAAAAGTATTAAAAAATGTTCATTCATATATAATAAATATTAACCTTAAGCTAAGATCCCTTCTTATTATAGTCTTGAATGTTTAGTGTTTTAGCTTTGTTATAGAATCCTTCCTCAAAAAGTGAAGATTCACTAAGTAAATAAGTCATCTGGGTTGTTGGCTATTTTTGGCTTGAACATCCAAGTTACTTTCACATAACTACCTAGGTCTTGGCTACAACCACTTGCTTGAGTCTTAACCCTAACCCTTGAGAGTGACTAGTCTCGAGATATAAACCTTGACCAAATCTTGATAGAAATTGATATCTTCTTGACCTTCCTGGTCATAATATAGTATGAATTTTATATAGACAAAGTCTCCACAGTAATGGTTAGATCTCCATTAAGAATATAACTTCCTTTAGGTTTTAGTCTTTCATGCATTTCATCAAAATCTTGTTTACTAAGAATTAAAAAATTGTACACCAATTGGTCCCATCTTTCAATAAATTTGCATAAATATAAGTGCTTACTCACTATTAGAGTAAATGCATATTTACTTACTTAAGTTTTAACTTAGGCACATAGTTTGCATTTAATAAGGCAATTAGTTTTTTTTCCCATATTCCCGTATTGGGTGGTTGCACAGCCGTTTGGAATTTTTTTATGGCTTTAAAAGTCTGTAACATTATGTACATTAATCATCTCATATTTAGCTTATATTTCTCTTCTATGAAAGAGCATTGGCTTCTCTCATTTTTGAAGGTGTCTATGAAATTGGTATTTCTTGGGAATTTGTTGCTCTATCATGGTATCAGAGCCTCCTAGTTTGCAATATCTTCCCTGAGAATTTTTGTTAGAGAGGTGGCTAGAGATCTGTTTATTTTGACATTTGAAATTTTGTAAATTTCAAAGATGCCTCATTTTCAAAATTTCCTATTGAAAGGTGTTTGAGATTGTTGGCGAATTTCTATCTGGCATTACTATGATTGAAGTGGGGTAATTTTCTATTTGAAAGACCCTATTTCTTGTTGAAGAGGCATGCATTTCAATCTGCAAGGGGTGTTCTACTTATTTCCAGTGTCGGTGCAATTTGTAGGTCCATGAGGGTGTCTTTGGGGGCTGTGTATAATCTTTGGGGTGCACAATATTTTTGAAGGCATGTTCTCTTCATCTTTTTCCCACGTAGATTTCCTCTGAAGGACAACACTTTGTTCATTGGGGCGAATTGCAAAGGGAGGTCATTTGGAGGTGAGTAGAGGCGGCACTTTGACCTGCAGGCTGCGTGGAATTCTTGCTAAGAGACATCGATATGTAATTAGAGGTCTACAATTCAAATGTATTTAACCTTAATTACAATTATTCATGATCGATATAGAATTGCATGACTATGTTGTTTAACCGTTGAAATTACAGAAGTACTAGGTTCATTTTTACATAAATTAATGAAATTGCTAATTACTAAAATGTTGTAATTAGAAATCAAACATTGAATTGAAAAATAAATTGAAATTAAATTAGAGAGAATGTAAAACAGGAGGGTATGTGTAGGATCATCATGGAAAAAACAGGCCCTTAAGTGGCAAAAAATTCAAAAAAATCAGAGTTAGGCAACTTGACATAAAAATTTGAATAAGTTATCTATATTATTTGAAAAATATGTAAGAATAGAATCTGAAGCAAATTGAATGTAGTTTCTAAACTATTAGGTTTATTTAAAAAAAAATTCTATTTGGTGAACATTTGAAATTTCAATGCAGTAGTACTTAAATTTCAGGGAAAAAATAAGAAGTAGGTGTCTATCTAACCACCCTAACCACAATAAAATGTTAATATTTTTTTATAATATTTTAGATATAAGTAGAGGACTCATGTCTCGATGTGATGAATATTTTTTTGTAATTTTTTTCCAAGTAAATAATTAATTATGAATTTTTAATTACAAGTTTTAAAAAATATAAAAACTCGGATGTCTAACCACCTTAACTTGGTCAAAGCTTTATGAAATTCAACTTTTTTTAAAAATCCTATAGTATGTGAAGCATAGAATGTGACACATATTTCAGATTGAAAAAATGTGATACCATTTGAAAGCTATAGATGTTTTTCAATCAACCTATCAATTAGGACTTTAGTCGTAATTCAAATAGAAAATGAATAATAATAATTTATTAAATTCAAAGTAAAACATAATTTATAATGGTGGAAAGCTAAGAATATCCTCTAAAAACCCTTTTTGTTTCATCAATTTTGGGTAAAAAAAAGTCATTAGCCACATACCCTACACATACCCATCATATTTCCACTTTTTGGCCCATCATGATCCTACACATACCTAGGAGATAGAAGAAGAGTGAGACAAAAGATTGAAAGATCAGACACGGTTTGATAACAGAGTTTGTCCTTCAAAGGACTACGTCTCTGGGTCCACTTCTCAATGTTGGACTGCTTTCATTAATATCGCCAAGCACCTGAAAATGCCTTCTTACAATATTCAAGCTTCAAACCTGCACAAAATTCCTCACAATCTCTCTCACTTTTACAATTTTGGTGTGTAATAACACCTTGTAATTCTTCTCCAAAAATTCTCACACTAGAATTATTTCTCCAAGTAAACTTGATTAATTCTCCAAGTAAACTCTCCCCCTTTTATACAAATTTATTTGCTCAATATGGCTAAAACCATATGATTTTGAAAATCAGCCCATATCACCCATGACAAGTAATAATCTTCACAATCCCCCTATATTTACATATAAAAATATTTGAAAATATTCATAAACATCCTTTAAATCATAAAAATCTTTAACCAATTATTTTAAGCCCCTTAAAATATCATAATTCGTTGAAATATGAGAAAGGTGGTTAAAGGGGTTAATTTTTTGAAATATAAGTTTACGACTTTATTTCTCTCCTTGTCTTATGGGCAAGGCAAGAGGATTTTAAGGGATAAAATCCCACCAAATCCTCTTTTTTTTTAATTTTTAAACCATATATTTTTTCTTTAACAAATATGGTTTAACCCATATTTTTTTCCACTTATTTGGTCCATGTCAGTGCCAACTCACTAGTCCTACCATCTACCACGTGTCCTGCCAAGTATCAAGTTTTGGTGATGCCACGTCACCTCTTTGACCAAGTTTGACCACAACTTTGACTGGTCATAACTTCCACATACGAACTCGCATTTGGTCTGCTCAAAATACGCTAGAAAGCTCTCGACAAGATCTACATGATGGAATTTGTATAGAAATGTTCCATGATCATTAATTTTTTGGTTGACCAGCTTTGATCTCATATGAGTTGACCAAACTTTGACCAAGCATATCTTTGGCATATGATCTCCTTTTGATGTTATTCAAGTTGTGTTGGGACCATGTAGGCGAGCCCTATGTGATGGAGATGGTTCCATATGATTCTAATACTGTGAAATTTTTGAGGTCTTATGGATCCTCCTAGATCATTCCTCCCAATTGAGAAGTTTTTGGACCTCCAAAAGTATGTTTTTACATAGAATTTAAGTGAGGGCATTGTCGTCTCACTTGCCCAGTATCATCTATCCACCCTACTAGAATTTTGATCATTTGAATCACCACAAACAAGATGAAGAATGAGATAGCATAGCTAATATAATTATCTACATATTCATCAATATTCATTGTCACATCCATCATCCACATAGAACTAACTATTAGAATAACAAGCAAAAATACTGAATAAACTGTTGTGAAGGAAAAAGTCTCAACGCATTGGATCTCCTTAACAAGAACATTGTTAGAAAATAAATCATTCAAACCCTCTTTTACCACCTTTGGTTGAAGGCTTAGTTGTGCTTGCAACTAATCCTCACATTGTGATATCTGTGGCACCTTATCATGAGTAGCATCATAATGCTTAGTACCACTAGTTGTTACAAAAATAAGGGTTAACTTATTGCTTGCATTTACAATCATCTTCATATGCCATGTGTTTACAATAGATCTATCATTCTTCTTGTGATGAGCTTTTACCATGTATTCAATTACATCCTTAAACAAATGATACCTATTATGTTCCCTGCAGAAAATGGCTTTTATGTCATACAAATAAGGACTGCCTAGAACCATCCCACAAACGTCAATCAGAATAACATCTAAATCTACCTCATCAAAAAACTTGGATGTGATTGCAAATCAGAATTTACATTGCCTTGTCACATGTAGCCAAGCATTATCATGCAACCAACCCAATGGATATGGCTTAGGATGAGAAGTTGTTTTTACTCCCAATTTCTTAACAACTTGTTCAGAGATTAGATTCACTTGTGATCCAATATCTATGAGTACATATCAATCTTATTTTGTTTTGTAATAGCCCTTTTATGAAACAATTCATTCCTCTTACTTTCAACAAGTACTTTATTACACTTTACAGAAGAATCATGGGAACTAGTACTGACAACAAGAATGTTACCTTTTACACCCACAACTATGATCTTGGTTTCGTCATTGGAATCTGATATGAGATCATGCGCGATAGTTGCAGTCTTTTGCTTACCCTTTTGATCTTTGAACCACTTTGGTTTCTGATCAGGATGCAATTTCTAGTAATTTGCATCTTCATGCCCTTTCTTCTTGCAGTGTGAGCAATAAGACTTATCCTCCTCTTTCTTTACAGTAGTTTTCTGTTGCATTTTCTCCTTCCCTTTCTTGCTCCCTTTGTGTTTATTGGATTCCATTAAGAGACCATCATGGCTATTCCACAAGCTTGTTTCCAGATGAATGGCTTGCACACTAACTTCATCAAGGTTAGTTAGATTAAACATAAGTATTGTATGCCTCAACTTTTCATGTAATCCACCTATATACTTTAACAAATTTTCTTGTGTATATAATGGAATGCCCAAAATTAAATCTCTTTTCCTAAACTCCTGTGTATAATCCTGTACACTTTGCCCTTTCTCTTGCTCTAATAATTGTTAATTCATTGTTTCTTTTTGCATATGACCTAATGGATAGAATTGTTTCTTTAATGCAACTATAAACTCAAACCAAGAAGAAATATTTTTTCCATAACAACTCAAATCCTCCTGTGTTCTACTCTCCCACCAAATTAAAGTTGTGCCTCCTAGGCGAAGAGTAGCTAGTTGGTTTTTTCAAAATCTTCAGTAGATGAAGAGGATGAAGAAGAAGAAGATGGGAATGGCGGTTCAAGAGGGTCACTACCATCTATCATCTTTTGAAGTGGATTCACCTTCATTCTTCTTTTTGTTCTTGAGTTCTTTTTTCCTCTATCGCTCTTGTCTTTCTTGGAAAAGAACTTCCACCATAGCCTTCATTTCGAGAAACGCTTTCTAGAAATCTTTCTCATCAAGCTCTATAGGAATTTTTTCAACTGCCATTTTTTATCGTGGAAAAGACCTTCGGTTTCTGATCTCAGGATTGAACTATGTAAGTGCACCTTCTCCTTGCTTCAATTTCAACCTAGTTAACATTCACTTTTGCAATTTCCTGTTAAGAAGCTCTAATACCAATTTGATCTGTAATTAGAGGTCTACAATTCAAATGTATTTTAAAACCTTAATTAAAATTATTCATCATCTAGATAGAATTGCATGACTATGTTGTTTAACTGTTGAAATTACAAACTAGGTTCATTTTTACGTAAATTAATGAAATTGCTAATTAATAAAATGTTGTAATTAGAAATCAAATACTGAATTGAAAAATAAACTGAAATGAAATTAGAGATAATGTAAGACAAGAGATAGAAGAAGAGTGAGACATAAGATAGAAAGATCAGAAGTAGTTTGATAACGGAGTTCGTCCTTCAAAGGACTATGTCTCTGGGTCTGCTTCTCAATGTTGGACCGCTTTCATTAATATCACCAAGCACCTGAAAATGCCTTCTTACAATATTCAAGCTTCAAACCTTCACAAAATTCCTCACAATCTCTCTCACTTTTACAATTTTGGTGTATAATAACACCTTGTAATTCTTCTCCTCCAAAAATTCTCACACTAGAATTATTTCTCCAAGTAAACTCTCCCCCTTTTATACAAATTTGTTTGCTCAATATGGATAAAACCATATGATTTTGAAAATCAGCCCATATCACCCATGACAAGTAATAATCTTCACAATCCCCCTATATTTACATATAAAAATATATGAAAATATTCATAAACCTCCTTTAAATCATAAAAATCTTTAACCAATTATTTTAAGCCCCTTAAATTATCGTAATTCGTTGAAATATGAGAAAGGTGGTTAAAGGGGTTAATTTGTTGAAATACAAATTTATAGGCTTTATTTCTCTCCTTGTTTTATGGGCAAGGCAAGAGGATTTTAAGGGATAAAATCCCACCAAATCCTCTCTTTTTTTAGTTTTTAAACCATATGTTTTTTCTTTAACAAATATGGTTTAACCCATATTTTTTCCCACTTATTTGGCCCATGTTAGTGCCAACTCACTAGCCCTGCCACGTGTCCTGCCAAGTGTCAAGTTTTGGTGATGCCATGTCACCACTTTGACCAAGTTTGACTGGTCATAACTTCCATATAAAGACTCAGATTTGGTCCATTCAAAATGCGTCAGAAAGCTCTTGAAAATATCTACGTGATGGAACTTGTATAGAAATGTTCCATGATCATTATTTTTTATGGTTGACCAGCTTTGACTTCATGTTGACCAAACTTTGACCAAGCATATATCGGGCATACGATCTCCTTTTGACACGATTCAAGTTGCATCGAGACCATGTAGGTGAGCCCTATGCGATGGAGCTAGTTCCATACGATTCTGAGACTGTGAATTTTTTTAGGTCTTTTGGATCCTCCTGGATCAGGCATGTTTGGAAGCATTTGAAAGAGGCGTGATTTCCTCTTGGATGGGTTGAGGCATTTTCCATTGGCAAAAACATTCTTTTAATATTTATATTCTATAAAGTTTGGAACAAAATATTTCATTTAGGGCTTCTATGGTGTGGGCCTGAGCCTTTGTTGAAGTTACGTTTCTAGGAACTTAGTCCCACATTGGCAGCGTGGGAGGACATTTTAGTATTTATATATCACTGCACTTGCTAATGTTGTTGTGAGCCTTTCTTGAAGTTGTAGAGTCATTTTGGAAGCTCATGCGTTCAATCTGTTGTGTTGTGGACCCCTTGTTCCTTGTGCAGTTGCTGACTCAGTGCCTTGTGGAGTGTCTTCTCAGTGGACCCTAATTGGATTGCAATATAAGGTGCTTAATTTTTGGCTCAATTTTTTCCAAAAAATTAGATTTTGCTTGGAGATATTCTTTTTTGCAAAGTGGTGAAAAATAATTTTTAGAGAATACCTTATTGGATATTTTTTTTGAGTTTTCTAGTGCAATTTTAACATGGACCCCCCTCCAACCATTGAATTATTAACTCCCCACAACTACCACACCTGGAAAATAAAAATGCGTAGATTGCTTCAGTCCCAGGGTTTGTGGTCCACTCTAAATGCTACCCAACTTTCTCTCACCAAAGAGTATGAAATATTTCCCCATCAAAATAAATCTGACCAAGCTATGGGGTTGATGAAGTTAAATGTTTCAGATAGTCTTCTTTTACATATTGATGAGTAGGGTACACCTAGAGAAATATGGGATAAGTTAGAAAATTTATTTGGTTAGGTTAGTGAGATCTGTGCATTGCAATTGGAGGCTGAGTTAAACTCTCTTGTCCTTGATGAATTTCCTACTATTGATGACTTCCTAGTAAAATTCAAATCAGTAAGGTCAAACTAGTAGGATTTGGAAAGACCAAAACCAATAAGGAGTCTATCTTCTTGATATTGTCAAAATTCAGAGTTCCTTTTGTTGTGTTTTCCTCTACCTTTTACTCTAAAATGGATGCCTTAGGTAGTGTATTCCAGATGCCCTCCTTTGTAACCTTTTTTGACTGGTTAGCAAGGGAACAAGAAAAACTTGCCTAGTTGGAGGGGGTCCCTACAAATAATGCACTAGTTGCACATGGCTCATAGAGTAAGGGGAAGAAGAAGCCTAAACCTAAAATGGAGTAAAATGAGACCTCCACCACAACAAAAGAAGAAAAGCCAGAGAAGGAGAAATTCAGTTCTGTATACTGTAAAAAGAAGGGGCATGATGAGGATCATTGTTAAAAAAAAAAGATAGATGAGCTCTCCCACCTTCTCTAGAAAAAATATCCCATTGCCATCTTTTGTGACTCCTTCTACAACCTCTTCATCTTCATCTACTCCATCCACCAAGCCCACATAGCCTAGTAGTGCAGGAATTGCAAATAGTAAAGAAGATAAGCATTACATGGATAAGGGACATGCACTAGTCACTTCTGTAGTTGATTATCGATGTGATATATGGTTCCTGGATTTTGGTGCATCTCACCATATGATTTCTTCACCCTATCCTTTCATGGGTTTGCACCTCTTTGACACTTCCAAAATTTTGTTGGGGAACAATAAGTTGTTGGATTTTTAGGGGATAGGCACTATTGACGTAGGTGATCGCTGCTTTCGGGATGTACTGTGCATTCCAAAGTTGTACACGAATCTTCTAACTATATACCAGATCACACATGGTGAAGTTCCTAAGACTGTGGAGTTTATAGCCGATTATGTGTTTATTAGAGAAGCTGATTCTGGTAAACTCATTACTCTTGGTATTGTTGATCATGAGTCTTGACTGTATAGCTTCTCTCACTTTGTTAAGGAGGATGACTATGTACCTCGCACACCCTTGGCTAGTGTTGATAGTAATATTGGCCATTTTCATTTTGGGGTACTTCAGACTCATGATGATACTGTTCCTGTTGATTCAGAGATTGATCCTTCATAGCAGTGGGCTATCTTTGATCCCTCAGATCTTGTTTTGTTGGATGAGTACTTAGTAGCCATCTCTGATTTGTTTGTAGAGACTACCTTGCAAATTTTGGAGATTCACTTGAGGGTATTTCTCTCCTCTTTGATGATAGTTGCAACATGCCAGTTGATTCTCTCAAATTGTTTTTGGAGGTTGACTTGGTTGTGCCTTCTATTGATCTATCACATTTCTTGGTTGTGTTTGATCATGATCATGTGATGGACTACTCTGTTTGGAGACTTCCTTCCCCTTCTCAGTTGGATATGGAGTGGTTCCTTCTTCATCATCTAGTGGACTTGTTCCTTCCTAAGGGAAGAGGTGTTTCTTGCAGGCATTGGATCATCTTCTATCTTCAGGCATACTTCATCAGCATCAGAGATTCTTCACTATGGGGAGGCTATATAGTCTCTCACTTTCCCTCTTATATGGGGGCTATTGACTATTGTATATATCTGATGTATGTAGACCTTGGGGAGTGTGATTGAGTCCTCCATTCATGCATCATTTGTCTTTTCTCTCTTTTGGAGAGGGGTTTTTTTCCACTGGGTTTTTCTCCTTTTCTTTGGTTGTGAGAGATTTCTTTTTTGCATTGTAAATGGGTACCTAACATGGTTGTCTAGCCAGGACCCATACTACATCTTCACTCATTCTCCCTAAGTTGCACTTAAGGGGGGGTGTTAGAGTAAATGCATATTTACTTACTTGTTTTAACTTAGGCACATAGTTTTCATTTAATAGGGTAATTAGTTTTTTATTCTTGTATTGGGTGGTAGCACACTCGTTTGGCATTTTTTATGGCTTTATAATCATGTAACATTATGTACATTAATAATCATCTCATATCAGCTTATATTTCTCTTCAATGAAAGAGCATTGGCTTCTTTCGTTTCTTAAGGCATTTGTGAAATTGGTATTTACTGGGAATCTATTGCTCTATCACTCACTAAGTTTGTGATGTCTAGTTTAGTAAAATACCTCAAACATTGAATCCCCTTGTTATGCATATGTAAAATCTAGGGTCTAGGCTACTACCTCTAAATCAAGCCCTAAAACAAATCAAAAGGTTTTACCTTATTGGCAATTTATTGATGGCACTATGCAATTATCAAGATATACACATGGTCTTAAGAAGGTTCTAACCTAAGATGACTCAAACTTGTTGTTCAACCAATGGTTAAACATAAAGAAGGTTTTTACTCAAAACCACTTGACTTTCTATTCATAACTTGACTGAGTTGGTTTAGTTTCATCTCACTTCGAACTCTTGAGTTACTCGCCATAACTATCAGGTCTTGGCATCTGCCACTAGTTCAAAGTATATTGAACATAAAAGAGTATCTACTCTTAGAATTAGACTCATGAAATTATTGGTAACCAAAAGAAAATAACTTGACATAACTGGTCAGATTGTAATACAAAAGACATCAAACACAAAATACCCCTTATTGGGTGATTTTCAAAACATAATACAAAACCTTTGAGGGGTTTTACCATTCAAGGTAAAGGTAAATCTTCATTTCAAGAAACCATTTTGAAAGCATAATTTTTTTCCAAGAAGGAAAACAAGGAAAATTATTCCTTAAACCAATACGCATACTCAACCACTACTAGCACCTAGTTGTGCTTAGGTTTCCTATACCACTTCTTTATTTTCAGCCTTCCTAGATTGGTTCGTCACTCACCAAGAAGCAATGATTTGACATTTGTGATTCTTGATTTCTTCAATGAACTTTATCTACAAAAAACTGTATGCAAGAAAAATACTTACAAATTGACATGCAAACAAGGCTATTTCCTCTATGCATAATGAGGGCTCACATTAGTCAAGTAACTGATTTCATAAATATATCATAAAAAAATCCTTTGCTAGAATAAGTTTCTAAATATGAATTCTCCAAGTTGGTTTTTAAGGTATCAATACTATCCATGAACCGACATAAATTCACTAACTCAGCTAGGTCAATTAAAAGAAACAAATAAAGAATCTTGCATGGAAAGAATACAATCCTATCTACACCATAGTTGGTTTTTAATGAACCATTCTCAATCCTTCATGAACAAGGAAGGAACTTAAAATGATAACAAGAAAATTTACATGCCTGCACATTAGCTTGGTGAGGTGTATGCAGCTGATCTTCTACTCAATGAATTGTTCTTGCTCTGAAAATAAAGCTACAACCTTTCCTAATCAATTTGTTGTTCTCGCCCTCCCACAAGAATGTCTCAATTATATTTTTAACTCTTCCCCTTGAAGAATGCAACATAGAATAGTGAATTATTTCTCTCACAGGTTTACTACTCTTTTATATCACCCCCAAATTGCAATCTCACTGAAGTTAGCCTAAAGGTTTGGATAACCCCCTACACTCTCTATTTTAACATAAAAGATAATGCTTGATAATGCTAACAAATTTACATTATCATCGACCACTCTAGGAAAGGTAGTTACACATTCATTTGCCAAAAAGATATTGAAGTAACCACCTCCCAAGATTACATTGACATGGTTTAAGCAAGAAATAGTTAAAGAATAGTTATAAATGTAGTTATCTACCTAGTCTTGTGTGGTGGAAGCCACGACTTTCATCAAGGATAAATTTTGAATTACTAAATGCTTAAAGACTTTTCACCACCTTCATGACATTTCCACACAACTCACCATGCTTTGCTTTGGCATTTTAAATGAATGAAAACTCCACTTTGTATGCCAACATGCTCCTCTTAAAGAGTCGAGCTATACACAAATAATGTGCTCCTCTTTAAAGAATCGAGCTAGATTAAGTCCCACGACTATTTAACCATTAGAAATAATAGAGATTAATATAAGTTTTAATGCATTTCAAGAGTAAACAATAATATCATTTTCTTACATGGTCGACATTGACAAAGTCACATCGTTATTTTGATGTATCCACCATATTAAATAAATTCATATATAACCAATGAGATCAACGTTACCAAATTTTCTTAGCTTGTTGATTAATATCAATAACACCAAATAACAACATTATAATATTACACTTTATATGTATAGTTATACATATATGTGTGTTTATTTATTTTTATCATGTATATATATGTATGTATGTATGTGCATATGTATTCTTATTGTATATAAACAAGAAAAGTTATAAAAAAGCCTCAAATTCCCACAACCAAGCATAATGGAAAGAATACAACTCAACAACCTCCGATTTGACTTACCTTCAAACTCAAAACTGACAACCCTAGACACTCTTAGGTTTACAAAGTCAAATACTTGACCAATGCTAAACTTAGATGACATTGCTAGAGAATTCATAACTTTACCCTTCTCTTGAGTGATACTCTCCCTCTCTCTATGAAGGTGTTCGAATATTATTTTTGCATTTCCACTCATGAAACAATGAGTAGTTAGCCAAAAAACTTTGCATCATGATCATATCATTGCATTTTCATCAAAAAAAAATTTAAAAGTAGAATCATCACATTACATTTTATCATAATCATGTCATCAACTATCCATCAATAATTTGTTTAAATGTAGTA
The DNA here is from genome assembly GCA_007258455.2 of Sequoia sempervirens. Taxonomy (NCBI): domain Eukaryota; kingdom Viridiplantae; phylum Streptophyta; class Pinopsida; order Cupressales; family Cupressaceae; genus Sequoia; species Sequoia sempervirens. The sequence goes on from VDFB02098659.1 coordinate 19,778, forward strand.
ACATAGCATTGCACAAATTCATCATAATATTTAACTTTCAATATTTCATAATAGTCTCATGTTTCATCATAATAATTACCATAAAGTGAAAAGTAACTTTAGAAATTTAGGGTGGGGTGTAACACTATTATTGCACAGATCTCAAACACCAAATGGTTGAAAGATAGGCACATAGAACCTTCTGTCACTACAGTCTTTTTACATGCTAAATATATTCTCTAGAAACTCAAGAATAAGATAGACCTAGTTTAGACATACTCTCCTTTCAAACCATAAAGCCTACAACACCTCCAGAAAGGAGACCTAAGAAACACTGAACCAACACTAAACTAAAGCATTCTAGTGCAACCTTCTAGATTACTTCTATTGCAGTGAATAGATGAATACATGGTATTGAAAGAATACATATAAATTTTGATATACAACATACTTCTGAAACACAAACACTTCAATATAGCTAGTAACATATATTTCTACAAATCTCTGCAACTTAAAATGATATGACAATGTACAATTACCAACATAGGAAGGTGTAATGGAACAACTCCATTTGATTCACACTAAACTCTTGAAAGATAGTGCCACCTCTAACCATGTATTCTTTGACATCAACAACAACCTCTGTTTAATAGTATGTTCTTCTCTTCTATTTTGAATGATCTTGAGAATTGGAAAGGGTTTACAAATATCTAAGAACCTCTTCATATTTCATATGTGTTTTGTGAGATCTAGGTGATTGTAGTATTTGTGGTTATACTTGTAGTATTTTTTACTACTCCAGTATGTCTAGGAGGCTCGAGAAAGTCAAGATTGGCTTTCACTTCATCCAATTTGGAGATCATTTAACATAGTTGCAAGCAAGGGTTTGAAGCTTAGATTTGGCGAATAGGTTTTTGTAGGAACATTTTTTGCTAAAAAGGACCTTTTGTTGCATTTAGGAGGTCGAGGAGATGAATTTTGACATAAAAATTATCCATATTCAATGTCGAAGCCACCGAGACAACAAATTTCTAGGAGGATGATACAACACCCCCAATGTCAAATTCGTATGATTTTAATTTTTTTAAATCACAAAAAAATATATATAATAAAAAATTTGAAGCACTTTAAAGTGTTGCAGCTTAAGACTGCTACTCATGCCCTAAGCCACTAAGGATAGCAGACCCGATAATGGCCTTTAGTTGCTAAGCAACAACTAGACCACCCAGTGGCATTTGTGTCACTTATAAACTGCAACTATTAAACCGCCACCAAGTGGTTAAAATTGCAAATCGCTAGAGGTTTATGTTGATCGCTAACCAAGCTACTAGTAGCTCCACCTAAGTGTCACTCGTACTCAATCAGGCCATCACCTCCAACAATGACACCACCCGAAGGTCACCAAGGGGCCACTAGGGCTCTCCAATAGGCCAAATTGGGCCTTTTTTCAAACTTGTTTAACTTTTTGCCACTATGTTTGTTTTTCAAAAATGAGATATTATGGAAAGCTGGAGATGAGAACTTTCCATCCACAGAGGTATTAAAAATATTTTTTTCCATTTTTTCAAGATATTTCAAGTTCAAATTATTTGTTTATAATCTCTTCGATAGGGCATAAATTTCACCTCGATGCTTCACTATTTGGAAAAAAATAGGCATTGGAAAGGTGGTGAAGAGCACTACACAGATATATAAGAATAATTTTTTCATATTTTTTCTTAGGTCCATTTTATATTATAACTTGTAATTTTGGCCATTGTGGGCCTATTGAGCATTGTATCTTGGAAAAGGCTTTGTAAACGAATTAAACTATAAAGTGCCAACCTTATAATATTTGAGGATAATTTTTTAATACTAGTGAAAAGGGTGGGGTGTTTTTGTGTTCTTATGTTCTTATCTTCACTTTCTTTCAACACTTATTTTTTCATCTCTTCATCATGGCTTCAACAACAGTTCCTATTTTAATTGCATATAACTATTTTGAGTGGAAGTCTAAAATTAAAATTCACTTAAGATGTCTTGGTTTACATAGAATGACAATGGGACTAGAAATTGAACCTGATAAAGATGAAGAAAAGCCTAAGTGGTTTAATAGATGTGATGAACCATATGGAGCATTGTGTTTGTCTATATCTCTTGATTTACTCTTTCATATTGAATCTTTGAATACTCCAAATGAAATATGGGAAAAGCTAGAATCTCTATTTTTCACTCAAGATTCTATGAGGGATCATAGTTGGAAAATGAACTAATTAGTTTAAGTCCAAAAAACTTCAACATAGTTCAAAATTTCTTCACCAAATTCAAATCACTAAGGATATAGCTAAAGCAATATGGAATTGATAAGAAAGATGAACAATTGATTTGAAGTATTATTTTTAAGCTAAGTTTTGAATATTCAATATTTGTTTCTACCTTTTATGCTACCAAGGATGCACTTGGTGTAAGGATTTTTCTAATGTTCAATCAGCTTGGTGTTTATGAGTGGACACAAAATTTGGAGGATAGGTTCCTAACTGAACAATTCAACTAGGAATTTGTAAGCTTTTGATGATGATGGAACTGTATGTGCATTCATGGACTCTACATGGCCTATATCAATGAGTATAGGTGGTTTACACTTGTATAGAAAATAGTAAAGATTGGAAAAGGAAAATAAAGCTTTAAATTTCAAAATAGAGGAAATAACATAATCTATTGCTTATGCTATGGGTACCTTTGGATTAATACTGTAACTACTAACTACTAAGACCAAACCTTATAACTAACCGATACCACTAACTGGTGACTTCTAACTACTTAACTCCTTTGGAGACTGACTCACCATGTTGTTACATAATGAAATTCATGCTATATAGAATATCATTTATGGAATTCACACACATACAAGTGAGAATTCAAATAAATAGATACAACAATGAACATCTAATATAACACATAAATCAAAATAGGTTGGTTGTACCTCGAGTGGCCCTTGCTTGAGTTGCTATGCCCACAGGAAATATCAATTATGCACAACTGATCGACAATTCATAATAGTAAATTGAAACTCCTTTATTGCATAAAAAATAAACTTCTCACACTTTGACAAGAATATTAAAACTAAATAACAAAAAACTAACAACAATTAAGTATTGTCTGGTAAAACAAAAACTAGAACTTAGCAACTAAATTTTCTCCTAAACCACCAATCCCAATATATAGGCTCAGGACGAGTTTTATTCACACTAGAACTAAAAAAATAACTTAAATGCATACATCCTTTACTAGTCTTTGTAACTGAAAACCATAATTGAAAAGACAGAAGAAGAGAAGTAAAACTAAAACTCTACCCTAACGGTTTGACATGTAGAAGTGCTCCATGAAAATTATCATGTGTCATGGCTTTCCTTATCAAAGTAGACTCCTTATTCCTCTTGTCATCTTATTTGGTGATTTTTTGACTCATGGTTGACCATTTTAATGGTCACTTTCATTACTTCCTAGAACTATCACATTTTCAACATTTTGGATTCTCTCTTGCAATTGCTTGTGACCCTTTTGCTATGGGTTGGCAATCCAATTGTTGTGGGCTAGAGTTCTTATGGATGCAAAAGGTTAGCTTCATCTAAAGTATACACATCATTAGAAACCATGAATTAAGCATAAAATCATACTAAATTTCATGAATATTCACACATCCACACATACAAGTACCATCATACCATAATTAAATATTTCCACATACCATAGTTTGGTTTAAGATGCATGAAGGATATAAAAGATATATAAGTTTCAAGACTGTCTATGAACTTAGTAGATTGGAATGTTAAAAGACATAAACTAAATGGAAAAAAACTAGCTATTATCTAGACCCATCATTCCCCCAACTAAATTATTTTCTTATCCTCAACCAAATTTTAAAGTTGGAGGTTATACTGAAAATTTATTTCCCTAAAATCTGCTACAATATCAACTCACTTTGTATGTCTCAAATAGTAGCCTTTTTGACATGAAAGCTTTTCTGACCTTATATTCTCTGTGGCTTCCTCTTCCCAATATTTTTTCCTTGTCTAATGTTGTGCTAGAAAGAGGAGAATAGGTAGATGAAAAGTGAATGCAAACCATTTAAGCCCATTATCCCTAGAAATGTCTATGTACTTATGAGATCTTCGAATAATGGCTATAAAATTCTATAGGGAGTGTGGCACCTATTTCTTCAACTTAGGGGTTAGATCTTTCCATCTCCTCTATACAAACTTGAACACTTGATTAATAGGTCATGTAGCTAGTTGCTTCATCCCCATATAATCATGTTCTCTAATACTCATTATCTTTTTTCCCACACCTCTGTAATTCAAAAGCTCTAACTATGATTGCATTGGGATTCATTGATTCTTTTTTTAGCTACAAATTAATAGATTTTTCCTTTTCATTGTATTCCTATAAAATTTCACCCCTTTGTTGTTCATTTTTTATTTAGGAGTCCAAAGCTTTGATTTTTAGGTTTCCCACAAACATCAATGGATTCCATCTAGTCTCATCTAAGAGAACAAAGGTATGCAAGTAGAACTCACATAACTGGTCCTACATGTCTAGCGTAGAATCAAAGAAAGTGTCTTAAACACAAATTTTCTATTCATGGAAATTGGCAGATCACTAATCAACAGGTTGAACTAAAACCATAAATATTTTTCTTGTAGAAACAATGCATAAGTTACCCTTGTAGGTGGTTTGCATTTCAACAACTGTGTTATTTTATCTTTCATCATCTCAATGTTCGTGCTTTTAACTTTTTCACTTTTGTCTCCCGCTATTCAAGTTCCTTGGTGTGATTGGATATTAATTTAATTTTTCTTTCTCCCATCCCTTCTTCCTTTGAGAGAAGTCTTGGGTTCTTTTCCACATTCAATTCCCAAAGACACCATAGCTGGCCCAATGGATTTTCTAACCTGAGGAATTGGGCCTTGATATATTGGTTCTTTGTTTCTTGCTTCAACCATAGCAAGTTGTGCAAGTGCCTCCAATTTAGACCCATGCTCAAACTTATAGAGCTTCTCCTTCAATTGCTTGATCCTAGAATCCCACTCACTATCCTTTTGCTGACAATTTTTTAACAATTCTTCCAATTGTTTTATTCTTTCCATTGCTTCTTGCAACTCTTTGCTAATATTTCTTTATTCAATAAAAATTTCATCTTTTTCCAAAAACTGCTCATCCCCTGCTACACATGTGTATTTACAACCCTCTAAATCAGGGCTTCTTGGGGATATCCTTCTCATTTTCTTTACCATAAAACATCCTATCAATTAGATTTAGAGGTACTTATATAGTATCAAGACTGTGCAATCATTGTATTTACATTTTTAGGAGAATTCTTCTTTGATTCTTTACTTGTCTCCACCATTACAACATCATCTTCCTAATTTTTGATTGATCCTCTCATGGCCCCTTTTCTCTTTAGGAAATGTGACTGCCTCTTGGGTTGTGTGGGTCTCTTCTACCCTTTTTCAGGTGCAGAAGAAGAGGCTACACTTTTCCTTTTCTTACCTTTTTTTGATTTTCTGGAAATAGGGATTTCTTGTTGTCCTCTACTACGGGTTGCTCAGTAGAGGCTGCAGGTTGTGTTTCGTGCTATCCTTGCTCCTCTAGCTCTCCTATGTTGTGGGTAGGTGATGCATTCGGGGAGCCAAAGGGAATTTCCCTTTCTCAAACAAATTCTTCCATTATTTTTGGAACAACAGGTTCTTCAAGGATACTATTGATATTGTTACAATTAAGAAAACTTTCCCAAGAAATATTTTGAAATTGAGTCCTAAAACTCCTCTTTATCAACATTGTCACCAAATAGAAATGAGACAATGTTGTATTGTTTATTTTCCTCTTGTACTTAGATGGCATTCTCTTTAATAGATTATACAAGAAATTAGGGACATTCACATGCCTACCATGACAAAGATGACTTAACAATTTAAAATGAACTGTGTATAACAAAGATTGTTTTCCATCACATGTCAAATACTTAACTATATAGGAAGCAACTGAAGTCCAAATCCAGGGTAAAGATAATTGTTTATTACCTTGAGAAGAGGAATCAAATTTTTCTCTTGGATGTTTAAATTTGTTCCTTACAACAATAACATTTTCCCTAACTAAAACTCTTCTCCTTTCCTTGGAAATTTGGATATTTCAGCAATGGAAACTTCTATAGCATCTACCCTTAAGTCCCTAACAATTGCTTCATCATTTTGTAATGTGGCTGCAAAATGTTGGGCCATAACCTCATTAAACTCTATGAGCTTCAGAAAATATTCTAACCAACCAACTTGTTGAAAAATGGGCAAAACTAGCCTATCTTCTAATGGCTAGTTATGTGCAATTAGTTCTTTATGTATTATATCACCTCCCATGGTATGCTTTAGTAATTGAGCTACCCAATTTTGTCTTATTCTTCTTCAATTTATGTCTGCCACTCAAACTACACCACTTCCACTATGTCTCTATGTTGTAACCTCTCAATTCATCTACCTCAAACCCTTTTCTCTCCTCTAAGCTTATATCTTTCGAAAATAGAGGAAAATAAAATGACAAAAAGCTTTTGCAAAGTATTTTTGAGAATATTTTGAAATTCAAGAAATAAAGAATACCCCTCCCCCCAACTAAGATACTAAGTTTCCTCACTTAGTACAGTTTTGGCTGAGGGTTAAATGAAAAGTAGTGGAGAAAAAATTAAGATATGTAGGATGCATGGATAAATGTATAAACATGCAAAAATCAATAATTAGCTATGCTAATTATGAGAATTTAATACATAGTGTACTTACAAGGATTTGTTGAAGTGAAGCTCAACTCATGTGGAGTAATTGATGGGTGCCTAAAATGTAATTTGAAGTGACTTACCTTGATTGCAATGAATTTTGCATAGTAGTAATTTGAAATGAATGATAACATATATGTGACATGTGGAAAATTATGGAATGAAAATGCCGCAAAGTGTACAAAATAGGTGATGTGAGATTAATTTCATGGGATGTTATAATCGATAAAGGTGGTAGGATTGCTATGTGTGAATGGATGTAATAAGTTGTACATAATGGAAATGGAATATGTATTGTTGTATGTATGAAATGATAGGTTATGAAGTGATATGCAATTAATGTGGATGGTAATATGAAATGATTGATAGAAAAGTGCTACAAGATCATGCAATAACAAGTCCCTTATGTAAGTTTTTCGCCTAGACGCATGATGTTGTAGGTCCCTGTTGCTTCTATGATTGTCTTCAGAAAATGAATGTTGTCGATTGTCACCTGTGTAGTGTGTGCACATGAAATATGTGAGAAAATTATACCTATGGAACATTAGTGGGTGAGTTGTGTAGCTTGTCTACTAATTCATTTGTAGCACTTGTTGTCTCTATTGTTGAATTTTCAAGATTATAGGTTCAAATTGTTGTAATGTAAGAAGGAAGTCATCGTTTTGCAATTGTTTCTTATAAATCTTCAATGTATGTCTGTTAACTAGCAATGAAACCTTACTTCATCAATTGTCTATAGTTGCATTGCTTCACTAAGAAATGTGTGCTTTATCTCATATGGCCCAAGCCATCTAGTTTACAATTTCCCTCTGTAATCTTTGAATATGGAGTCATAAAGTAGAGCCCAATCACCTGTGTTGAATTCCTTTGTCTTAAAATATTGATCATGCCAACAAATTCTTTGATTTTGGACAACGTCAATGTGGTGTATGGCTTCCATTTTTATTTCATCCAGGGTATTCAAGTTATGTAATCTCTCCTACTATGTTGTTGATAAATCCATGCCCAATGTGACCACTATCCTCAGTGTTTGATACTCAAATTCTATAGGAAGTACTACTTTATTACCGTATAGTACTACTTCATATGGTGTAAAGCTTGTTGTGGTCTTCCAAGTTTTTCTATAAGCCCAAACTACCTTAGGAAATCCGGCTGCCCAATCCTTCCTATGAATTTGCATTGTCTTTGTGAGGATGTTTTCAATTTCCTTATTGGTGACTTCCACTTTCCCATTCTCTTAAAGGTGATACGGTGTGGAATTCCAGTGTCTAATCTCATATTCTTGAACCAATTTGGTGATCAACTTTGATCCAAACTGGGGTCCTTGGTCTGTGACAATTTCTCTTGGAACTCCATATATTGTGAATATGTCTTCATAGAGAAATTTACCATTCCCATCTCTTACAAATTGTAAAGCCTTAACCTCCACCCACTTTGTAAGGTAATCTGTGTAGACTAGTATGTACTCTTTGTTGTTTGATGTTGGTGAAAAGGGGAAAATAAATTCCAATCCCCATTTATCAAATGGTACAATTGCTAATTGTGTTGCAATGGCATTTCATTTGTTTTTGTTGGTCTTCCCATTCTTTGACACCTATCACAACTGTTAGTATATTTTACTACATCTTTATGAATATTTGGCCAATAATAGCCAGTATTGAGAATTTTAAGAGTTGTTCTCTTTGCTGCAAAGTGTCCCCCACAAGGTTCATCATGGAATATGCTCTGAGGATATCATATACTTCATATTCTCATTATTTTGTTGTTAGACACACATGACAATTGAGAGGGGGGTGAATCAGTTGTGCATTAAAGCCTTCAAAACCTAATTAAGTATTAGCATGAATATAGACAAATGAAACAACATATCCATAATCAATCACAATAGAAAACTAGATTTTTTACATGGAAAACCCAATAAGGGAAAAACCACGGTGAGGACTATCTCACTACATGAAAACCAAAACCAATTACAAGAGGCTCATTGTCTAAAGAGCTCACTGCCTAGAGGAATCATTATCTAAAATGAAAGGCTCACTACCCAAGAAGATCACTTCTTCCAAATTATAAATAAATAGTTAAAAGGAGGTTCACTACCTTAGAGCAACTCGAGAAACCACCACAAAGTCTCTTTACCATTCACAACCTTCAACTGACTCCCTTCAATGACTTTTGGCACACTAAACTATAGACACCTTCTGCTCACTACTTTCGGTAGTCTGAGACATTCATGCTCGCACTTTAGATCTCAACACACAATCACACATACATCATTCTATACCACACTCTTCTCCAAAATTTTGAACTTGCATATATATCTTTCACAACCTCGAATAACCTTCTCTAGGTTGGCCGCAATGAAACATATGCACTTCTAATGTGAAACCACCAAATACGACGAAACCAAACACCTTTGTGGTGGAAATAAGTGAGGGTGGGCAACATCAAGGGTTAACCGAGACCCTAATTCACATTGACACGCTAGACCAGGCTTCCATAAACCACAAATCTTGTCTACAAACAATGCTAACACACCAAGTTGGCCAAACCGATATTACAACTATCAAGCATCCAAATTCACACTTAACCAAGGTCAAAAACATTTTGCAGACCATGTAGCAACATTACACAACATCCTGAAATATTCCAACACCAACAAAATATTCAAAAACATTGGTGCAATGTCATGTCCCCCAAAATTGTGACACTAAGATATAAAGTATCAAGAAAAAAATAAATAAATAAAACACATATAAGAATATTGGAAATATAATCATAATCATAATTATCCAAAGGTAATGTTATAATTACTGAATATAAAATATAAACAAATAACATAATAAAGAAATATCAAAAAATATATATAATAACCTTTATCATCATTGTTAATGTTATTGTCAAAAAAAAATAATAGAAATAATCCCAAAATGCCATTATAAAATAATAATAATAACAAATATATTTTAAGAAACATATAAGATAAAATATAATATACAAAATAAAATGGAGACGTGAGTATTTCAAGTGCAACATACTAGAACCTTTATATGTGTACCATCTACAATACAAGGCAACCATACCCACGAAATGGTTGATGGAATTGAAGATTACCCAATAACAAATAGCACTTACTTTATGAAGCATTTAACTAATAGTTAAGAGGAGATGATTATAAATAAAGACATATCATGCCCAAAACAAATTATAAGTAAATACAAATTGGCTACATATTAGAGAGAGGTGGCATCGATTAGAGTAGATATAATTATTTTTAACAACAATGGTTAAGTCTAAAAGGTCATGACCCATTGAGTGGTCATATAAATCCAAAAGGGTGTATGTTTTGAGGAGACATAAGCTTTTGAAAGGAAAACATAAATAAAGGATCGATCAAGAAGGAGAATAAAGGGATATTATGAGGAAATAAATCACTATAGTATAAAAAAAGGATACCCTCTGAAAATCACGTATTCTTAGAGATTAGGGAGAATTTAGGCATAAGACAGCCAGTGATTTGAGAAGGAGAGAATGGGAGATTAAAAGCATATTAAAAAAGAGGGAACATAGGAAAGAGGAGGGAGCATGGTGGAAGAGAGAAAGGGTTATCTGTAGACCTATCCAGATAGAAAGGTAATTTCTGTTATAAATTAAATAATTATTATTTATGTTGAAAACTAATCAAGAATTAATAAATGATACTAAATGAATGAATTAAGAATGTAGTAAAGGTTGGTGTTAGTCATATACTATTTAAAATATATATGATAACTATAAATATGTTAAATATAGTATGTTTCCTATATATACAATTCATTTGTTGATAAATATATTTTATGGTAATTGATAGTTATACATTTAGATATATACATGTATATTGAGACTCATAAATACCTTATAGGTGGTGGACACATCCTATATATATATATATATATATATATATATATAATGTATTATTTATGATTACCCAATAATGATTCCTGTAGCAATTATTGAGCCTTATAAGTAATAATGACTCTATTCATTCACTATGATGATAAATAGTATAATAGAATTCCATCTATGGGATTTTGAAAGATGTTAATATCTACCCTAATGTATTCTAGAAGAATCATTCGTAGTGAAGGAAATAAATGATCCTTTGACAAGAATGAAATATTTATATCATCTTTGATCTTATTAGATCTTATCACTGAAATTTATTGATCTTTAACGTTTCTAATGTCTCTTCGAGAAACACTTTGAATGCAAGATTCGGGTTTAAGTGCTTCCACTAGAAAGGGTACATTACAAGCAAACACATGAAATTGAGAATGTTATGATCCTGTGCAACTAGTCAAACTACCATTGAGATACAACTCATGATCTAATCTTGCAGAATAGTTGAACACTAAACAAACCAAGGGAATGTAGGTACAAGAAATATTAACACATTCCCAAATCCTTAAGGAAAGAAACTTTAGCACGGAAAAATGTGATGAGTCCAATTTATGGCTCAATTTTGATAGAGTTTATTATCCATTTGTTGTAGTTGTCCTAAAATTTGATACTTGAACGTTGACATTTTCATGTTATTTCCTCAAAACCATAGACATTGGGCATAATCTTATTTTTGCAACCTTTAAATGACATTGACATGCTATATGAATGATCTATGTTAATTTTACATGTGAATTAATGAATGTTACTTTAAGATAGTTATACATATGCAATTGTTGTGCGTACTAATGTTGCCATGCAAATATAATTAGAACCTACAAAATTGAGGAGGATTCTACCAGCTGGTTGTTTGCCATAAAGGTCAATAAGGTGATCATTCAAAAGGTTAATGGAGGGAAGACTCTCGATGGAGGGAGATTCCTAGTTCAAATCAAAGATTGTAACTGCCTTGTAAATGGTAATAATAGTTTGTTGAGCGAATATAGGAGCTATTGTTATGCTAGATCTATGTTAAGGAAAACTGGCTTGACCAAATTCCACGCATGCATAACCTCCTTTCCTCTTTTTATGCTTTCCCTAAAGTGGTGTCCTCCTAATTTGTTAAAGTTGACCGCCTTTCTAGGTAGTTAGGTAGTAGTTTTTCCTCCTATAAATAAGACTTGAATGCTCCTTCTTAGAAGGTTGATTAATTTGATGTTGTGCTCACATTCTTAGTTTTTCAGTAATACAGTTATGATGCTCTATTGTACTCATGCTTTCTAATGAATAAAATGAAGTTATAAGCTCATTGCATCTAAGTTCACATTTTTCTTAAGGGATACTCATCCAAGGGGGCCCACTTGGTGAGCATTCCATCCTTTAGCTTAGTTGATAATTTTATGTGCAAATAGTTACGAATCTGGCAACTGTTTGTTCCTGCAACCACTAGAATTCCATTCTGTGACTGTTCCTATAGCCAAAGCAAACATAGTAGTTCCCTGTCTATTTGCTCAAATTTTCATTTTTGTCATGCATTTCAACTTAGTATAGTTGTTGGTTGATGTTCAACACTTATGTTACTTCTTTCTAAGCAATTTACTTTTAGTATTATGTCTTTCTTAGCTGTAGAATGAATATGGCTACTATGGATTCCTAGTGCACATATTGTGTTGACCCATTTCAAGTCTATGTCCCTAGGTTGACAAGTTAAATGCACCTTCATGATGATTAAGATAGCTATTCAGATTAGATTTCCAATCTCTGAATCACGACTTTAAGGGCTTAGTTGTTAAATCATTGTAGGAGGCCAACATTTTTGGCGTCATTGCCAGGGATTGTGTCAAACTAGGGAGTTCTTTGGATTCATTGATAGTTTCTTTCTTGTTGTAGTGTTTTTAAAAGTTTGTTCTTAGTATACCACTCATTTAGGAAATTAATGATCCACTATTCTTTTTCCAATTCTTTGTGTGAGTTGGTTGATATTGAATTGATAACATATGCATAGAGGAAGGAGGAGAGATGCTCATGGGAGATTCCTTCCTAATAACCCTAATTCATTCGATAGCTAGTTGAGCATCAGAATCTGCCAAGAGATGAAGAAGAAGAAGAAGAAGCACACCCTTTTACTGATGCATTTCCCAGTCTAACCAATTCTGACACTTCCTCTGAAGATCACAATCAAATTGAGAACTCCTTTTCTTTGGAACTCCATCAGGAAGGCATTGTAATGCCCCACCAAGCAACCCCAAAGGATACAATACATCTAATATTTATGGCAACAATTTTTTTTTAAGTACTAACATACATCATAATAATCATATATCACATGATATGAAACTAAACATGAACTACATATAACAAATCCTTCGGGTTTACAAGATTGCATTACTTTTCACAACAACATCATTACATCACATGGATGGTAAGTATACACCAGTAATAATAAGATAACATGAACAGGGTCAATACATTAATCAAGGATTACAATATTACAATGCCGCTTCCCAACATAAATGGGGAAGATACAATAAAATGGAATGATACATTAGAAATGAAGGAGTAAAAAGCTGCAATACTAGATCCAACTCTGGTATAACTCAGGAGTCTCTGCAAGGTACAACTTCACACTTCACAATCGACGATTGGGGACCCAATGGGGTGCATAGCACGTTCCACCCAACCACGTGGACCCGAAGGCCCACCCCCCATGCTAAGAGATGACAAGAAGGAACCTCAACTAAACCATCATACAAAACAAGGATACAAGACTTCACAACAAGTTCCACAATAACATAAAGCAATCTCCAGCACAAGATATAACCAACACAAGATGTGCCCAACATAGGGATTAACCAATAAAGCATCAACATACAAATGCCAACATGTGCTTCTAGAGGCTCAAGAATATCATAGAGGGAAACAAAGCATACATGGTTGTTAAAGGAAGAGTGTCATCACAATGTTGCATGGGTTACCCTGGCGAATCTTCCTAGGCCCCGGCCCCCAACTTGGGTTACCCTGGTGACCTCTTACGAAACCTGGCCCCACATGCAATCCAATGCGACATCCATTATCTTTCATAAGGAAAAGACAATGATTTTTCCATTCCAGGCCTTCTCAACTCATCTCAAGCCCATACAACCACTTGAGCCATGAGTGAGGCATTCACTTATATCTTGTTAATGTGTGATTCTATCCAAAACCCCTAGTTAAATATTAATGTTTTCACTTGATTAATAAACTTCCAATGAGTTACCCTGGGACCTCTTCCGGGTCCCGGCCCCCATTGAAAGCCACTCCCCTTATGAACAACAAACTCAAAAGACACTATTAGGGTAAGCCCACATACACAACATATAAAGCCACATGATAAATTGCATTAAGCAAGGCATACACCATCCTACACAAAATCTTCATAACGAAACTATTTTCAAGTGCAAGGCTAAACCCAATCATCAAATAGATCATACGAGCAATAGTTCACAAAGAACCAAAGGTGAAGGCCAATAATAAAGCAACACCCTTCTTTCCCTTTTCTCTGGAAGACTGATAAATCACTAATACAGTAGTTTTCCCATGGCAAGATCTACAAGACCTCAAAAGACTAAAGTTAAACCACAATTTACAAATCAACAAGTGATGACCTCACAACAAGAAATTCAACTCAGGTAATAACCAAAATAATCCACCACAATTGCCAACGACAATGTCAAACAACAATACATCATAATTATACCTCAACAAGCATTCACAACAGCTTGGAATTCACTTTTCAAGAAAACCCACAATATCAAGTAAACAAAAGGACATCCCTCCCACATGTATACTGCTAAGTCATCAACCAATAATTCAAAGTTGTATAAGTTAAACAACCTATCAATCTCATCAACAACTTATTTAAATTAAAGGCTATATATCACAAATTACAATCTACTTTTTCTAATCCAAACATTAAACTAACATTTAACAAAAAATGGGGTACAAGCTATGAGATACAAACGCATTTCTATGGATTAGCATATAATCATGCATAACATGCAAATGGGTTTGATAAGAAAATTGAACAAACATGTCATTTCGTACCCACAACATACTACAAAGACTTCAAAATCGGAGATAGAACCATCTAATCGGCCAAGGCTTTGATATAAGGAAGGGAAGAACTAAACCAAATCAGGAGGCAAGTGTAATGCACACTAGTAACAATGATGATAGCGAGTTATGCGACAATGGTGGACACCCAACGATACCAAAGGAAATTGATACAGAAATTTAGCAAAGAACACAGAATGGAAATTTTTGATTCAATCAACCTTCAGTAAATGGTAACGTATGATTTTTAGAATAAGTAGTGATCTACAGATATAAAGCTCAACTCTGCAAGAAGAGAGGGGTGGCGCACAACAAGAGTTAACCTGGCAACTTAATAAGGAGTATGCACATCAAATGAAAATCATTAACAAAAGGATAAAGGTCAATGGAACAGCTTGAGGGGGAAATATACATTGAAGGTCAAGGATTATTTTATATAATAAAGAATTGTTCATTGCTCCATGCTAACACTGAGGTTTACGGATAAAAAGGGCCAGACTATGTAGCTGGGGTTAGCTCCAAAATGTACGCTGATGATGCATACTCATTTAACAACGATGATGAAGACGAGAAAGTGAGACAAAACCCAAGCTAAGATAAAAAGAGGAAGATTGGCTGTAGGGCATTGGTACAAAGACGGACATGGCTCTTTCGAGCGTTCCACTGAAATGGTTTCTTATAATATATGGAAGGTATTCCCGTTTTCTAAAGAGCTCAAGATTTAGGTTGATACGAAAAATAATGTTGTTCAAATACCCATATAAGGCATCATGGTTCCTTTTCATGTAGCCACCAGCGAAAGTGTTACAAGCCAACAAGATGGAGGGAATTCTTTATAAGAATAATTTTCAATGTTCCTAGCATCAATTTAAATGCCAACTACCTATCGACATTGAAATTTCTCTAACAACATTTATGATAAAGAAATTTCTTATAGATCCAAGGATTCGAAGTATATCAGCCATGTGGAACAAATGATTAAATCCCACAGTCATCTGTAGCAATGAAAGAATCTAAAAAGGCAGAGAGAGGTGCGCAATAAGCGTTAAACACCATAGCCAAGGTTCAATACAAGGATCGGTGCTAATTAGAGGTTATAATCAAATGAATACTTACAGATTTAGAATCCTCCACAAAATTGAAATAAACATGTAAGATTTAATGCTTTCACTGAATAGAGTACGTCGCCATGCACAAAGGTATGAGATTTTAATTGGGCAAGGTGAATACAATCCAGATGAAACTCTGATAGAAAAATAATGAAAGTGACTTAAGAAATCTGACTTGAAAACATAGAACTGTAGGTGGCAGATTTCAAGGTTATTCATAACATAAGGACCCGGTCTATACCTGTACTGGGGCTTATGCAACAAGATAGGAAGCAGACAGTATTAGTACAGTGATGTTTAAGGGAGTATGCAAATAGAGCAGTGAATCATGTCAACTAAGTGGACTCTCCTATTAACCTGTGCAGAGCGATTCAATTATGTTGGCTGCATGAATAAGAAGCCAATTCAATCGGCAGCTCCTATAAATCATAAAGGAGAAAATCTATAGCATGCGGGAATAGGATGTCTCGGCTAAGCCAATGGAGGTCTGTTTATTGCGATGTTTGTATCATTATACCGGTTTAAAGTTTAAGTGTCTATATTGAGAGAGAATTATATTTCTATTGAATATGATACCATCTATAGTGATAGAAAATACATTTCTATTATATAGGATACATCTATATTGATAGAAAATACATATAACGGTTCAATGCATACCTGTAAATATTTCCTTAGGATTTGTATTGAAGAAATCAATGTTTAAGGCCCAAGATGCGGTACCCTAGTTGGGTGGGTCGAGGGAAAGTAGCGTGTTCAACAGAGTTAATGCGGAGGTGGGTAAATCCTTAAAGCTCTCTGCCAGATTTCGCTTATAACAATGTTGCGGCCTGAACATCGTTATGTTTACCGTTTTCAACTTTTCCCAGTATTCCTCTGATGGCGATCCACACAATTTGAATATCTTATGCAGTTGTTCTACCTCTGTTCTGCCTAACATGATTGGATTTCCTCTGAACAACTCTCCAAGAAGGCAACCAGCACTCCAGAGATCTATGGCTACTCCATATTCTGTAACTCCTAGGAGTAACTCAGGAGGTCGATACCAAAGTGTTATCACTCTGTTCGTAAGAGGTTGGTATTGGTGTGGTTGGAAGAAAGTTCCAAGACCAAAGCTAGCAATTTTGAGAATACCGTTCTTATCAACTAGCAGATTAGATTCCTTGATATCACGATGTAACACTCCTCTCTTATGACAATGGTCCCGCCCCTGAAGCAACTATTGCATGCCAATCATAACAGACCAGTCGCCCCCCAAGAACAATCAGTTACCCCACATTCAATTAGAAAAAATCTATTAAAGAGCATCCAATGCATGTTTTCCTTCAAATACATGTCACTTATCCCTGCAAGCGGTCACCTAATCATTAAATGCAAATTCCCACCAATTACTCCCGCTATCCTCAAGATTCTATGCAACTTGTGTTGTATTATAACAGGATCCCACAACGGACGGGTCACTAAGCAGGGCTTCGTCAGGTCCCAAAAAGGGACACTATGAATTCCACCATGCACCTTTTCACTTCTCCTTCTTCGGCCCTTTCCTCGCACATCTCCAACGTGCCCACCATGTGACGGTACATATTTGACTCGCTTGGGATTCCAACAACTTCAATATTTGTGGCATCATCTCTGCTTACTCGCTTGCCAAAAATGGCATCCGTGTTCTGGGAGGGCTCATATCCGGTAATATTATTTTTCCCCACTCCTGCAGCTCTTCCTTATCAAAGAACATGTGCTCCTTGACCTCCTCAAGCGTACTATTGGAGCGCCCATGATTTGAACAACCAACTCCCCACTAGCCATCCCTCTTTAACAACTCACACTAGCTCCCACCACCAGAAGTAGCAGAACTCTGCTTGTCATAGCCGAAGCGCTATATAATAGTTATTCCTTTGCTGGCTTCTCAATTACAAATTTTGCCAATTTCCTCTCTTTATAAGAAATTTTTCTCAAGCTGCCCGCAGACAGTGATACAACTCAGGAGAAAACTGGCCTAACTTAAACAAAACCAGTACACTCTAAGGTGGCATATGTGGAACCTACTAACCTTCTCTTATCTGTTGTGTTCATCTGACTCTCCACGGTGATAGTCACTGCTGATGGTTAAGTTTGATTTTCATTTTTGAATTATTATGCACCACAATCATTATGTATTTTTTTTTTTTATATATAGATGTAATTAAAGCAATTATTTAATCAATACCTTAAATATATATAAAATCTTGTATTCAATTATCACAATGCCTTTAACTTCAATTAACTTTATGGTTAATATAATAATTAATCCAAATATTAATTGACCCAAAACCACGTTATTTAATTTATCCTTCATTCATACAAGAGCTTATCACGAAGCCCTTTTAAATCCACTGATTCCTAGTTAACAAAACAATCAAACAAGGACACTAATCAATCACATTATTCACAGCATGCTATCAAAAAATTATCTCTAAAGGAGAGACCAAATCACATACAGCTTCATGGTCAAGACGAAGTGCAGAGGGGGTATTACATTCTCCCCCCCTTAGACTCGACTTACTCCTGGAAGTCGCATGGTTAAACGAAGCATTCACAATTATAAGAGTCATCAAAATTCAAGTAACCAAATATGAAAACGACCAACGACATGTCATCACAAGTTAAACAATATAATCACGATATCAACATGACAACACAATCCAAAAAGTGGAAGAACAACCAAGACAATTGACAAAACATAAAATCCATACCGACTGGGTTACACAGAGGGAGTACATATTCTCGTCGAGGATGATGGAAAAGTTGGGAAACCTTCTTGTCAACTCTTTTTTTTCCACATTATTCCCATTGGTTTTCATGAGGCTCGCCCAGTCCTGCCAGAGCAGGTGGAATCGAGGCTTACTACCTGCAACCTGCATAAAAGCAAACATTGTGTACACCATATATCTATATCAAATCAACCTAGTGTAGAGGGAATCGTCATGTCGTATACCTCTCATGAATGAGTGATACGACATTGTCCTTCTAACACTCTACAATTAGTGATACATCATAAACAATCATCAATAACAATTACTAATCAGATGCAACCATAGTATTAAATCCACATGTTAAACATAACTAATTAATTACCTTCATCATCAAAATTCGAAGCCGACTACCTAAAAATCATAAACTAAGATGGAAACATAACACATTAGCACCAGTTATTCATGCTAATTCATTGCCAAAATACACATTTCTAGTTAAACTTCATCATTTAAACATCATGTTCTACATTCTATTCTTTACTCAATGCAAAATCTCACAATATATGTGTCACAAGATCATAATTTATGGCCTTTTTAGAAACAAAAACATAACTATCACTTCAAAACACTAATAATTTCATATTTAACACACATACACCGCATACACACTCAAATTCACTTCACACCAGAGACACCACTAAGCGACTCAAGCATAACACAAGAGTTCCAAAATGCATTTCCAGTAGGAAGGATATCGGTGCGTTGCGCACTACACCGAGGGTCCTATCCATTCCACCGGATTTCTGCACCATTGAACCTACATCACCCAGAGACAAACTAGGGAAACCAAGTATAGACTTCACAAACAGACTGACACACCCTTACGAGTACGAGCAACTAGGTCCACACAATGGGCTCATAGTGCCCCAGTGTATAAACCTATGCTCTGATACCAAGCTGTAACGCCCCGCCTTGGTTACCGTTATAACAAAGTGTAATGAGTAAAGTTAATTGAATAATTAATTTTTTTAAAGTTAATTGATTACACAAATGTTATAAAGTTACCAAGACAGTGTTACATAAACATATTAAATAAACTCAATACATTGTCATAATTCAAGTACAAAACTAATGTCACAAATGTTCCAGTATACATAACTTATTATAATCAAATATCCAACTGAATTGATTACATAATGAGAGATTTCAACAAATCTCAATACAACAATAAGATAGTACAATGAGTACACTCTTTTACAAGAGGTGAGTTTACAAAGTATAAAGTGACCACCACACAACTGATGTCCATATCCTCGAATATGCTTCGCATCCGCAGTCACGATCCAAGAGGTAACTGGAACCTGTTGCAAGCATAGGATCATCTGCAAGAAAATATAAGGAAGATAGAGCACGGTTTCCTCCCGACCACGTGAAACCCGAAGGTCCACTTCCTCCGTGCTAGGAGATATTTGACAGGTCCACAAACAAAGTAGACAGAACATTACATTTACGGGGTTTACAATTTCACATAACGACATTACGATTACAAATTCGAACAGATACAATTCAAGTAACAAATCTCATCAAAATAGAAAACTGAACACAAGAAACACCATCATGGTATAGACTAGAGTGTCATCACATTGTCGGGATAGGTTACCCTGGTGAATCTTCCTAGACTACCGGCCCTCACCAAGAGTTACCCTGGTAGCCTCTACCGATTCCCGGCCCCTATGCAGACTAATGTGGAGTCGACACATCTTTCAAGAAGAAAAGATGGCGACTTGCCATTTCAGGACTTCTCAGCCTTTTCTCAACCTAAATGAGCGTTAAAAAGTAGGCGAGGAAAACATTATCTGATTTAGTATTTACAACTACCCAACCCCTAATACATTAATTAAGTTTTCACTTGGATTATTACACCTACGATAGGTTACCCAGACAACCACTTCCGGATTTCGGCCCCTACCGCAAGCCACTCTTCTATAACATGACTCAACATAAAAATCTAGGGGTAGCTATCAAGCGTAAAGTTCAAAATCACAAAGTTTACGTTCATCGCTATAGACCAACCAAAATTTCAAGGATGCCTCAATATATAACGACGAAATGTGCAAAGCTATAATCCCCATATAAAAAGTACTTGTAACAGAGTAATATGATCATTACATATTTTATTTAACAATACCTTTTTCCTTCTCTTAAATTAAAGAAGATCTACTTAAAAATCCAATAATATTACATTTTCGTTCTTATAATATATACATTTCTCATCAAATACATTTATTTACCCTTCAGGAATTAAATGTTTAAAACAACAATCTATTGATATTATAAAATGTCCTACATTTTATTATTATAACGATGATAATTATCCTTTAAGTATAATATAAAATCTTTATACTTGTAAATCAACCATGGTAGAACTATTTACTTTAATTATACACTAATATATTTAAATATATACATAACAACTTTAGAACCACTTGAAGATTCAGTTCCAGAAGAGTCTAATTTTAAATCATAAATTCAAGATTCTATTTGTCCACAAAAAGTCAAAAAAAATAAAAAATTCTTACAGTTAACTATTGACAACTTCGGATGATATATTAAGGTGTGTCGAATCTGATTTCTTCAAAGATATTTTCTAAGAAAATCAGTAACTACTTATTACTGCGCCAGCAAAGACTAAAAAGAATTTCGCCTAAAAATTAGCATTGTATTTAACTAAAGACGTAGCAAAAACTCTAACAGTTATAGATGGATGATTGCATGACGAAAATTCTATTTTATGATATATTTTAACTCCCTCAACAGCAGTACTGGACATGGGCGGTAATGATTTAAACAATGAAATTAGTTCAGGATGCTACATCAAGGCGCTAAGATTCAGATTGAAGATATTTATATATTTTTTTATAAGTTTATAGATAACTTCATATTTATCCAATTCCTACGCCTAATTTTATATTTCTACTGGTAGTTTGTAATGTGTTAACTGTCACTGGTTTCCCTTTTGCAAGCAATAGAAAATTCGCTTTGCATTTAAGAGTGTTAGTTTCAAATATTATCATGACTGAAAAAGATATTCAAGTTGCCATTCACATATATCGTAGTACAGATTTCTCCAGCGTAGTATAGGAAACATACTAAAATTAGAACATATAACATATGCTATTGACAAGTAACTCAATCTCGGAGAAAACTAGGGATGGACATAGGAAGAAAATATTCAACACACACGGTATCGGGGAAATTTCTTGGTAAACTATTCTATTTCATAGCTACAGTCGGGCTTAATCTTTGGTATAGAAATTTATAATATTACCAGATTTTCTATTGAAGAACAAAACGTTGACACCAGTAAATTAATTTGTGCATCAACACGGAGAACTTTAGCGGCAGAAAGGTTTCAAATAACATATTCTAAACCTATCGGCATAACCCGTATACCAGCAAAGAGTATCTAATAAAAGTACAGGCATTGAAGATATTAGTGCGCAGTTTAAAGATTAAACAGTGCCTGCCCCTAACATTAACTAAGATAAGAATATTCTCGTGCATAGTGCGATGGCGTCTACCCTAGAAGAAAATAAAACACAGTAAATTTGAAACAAACGAGCAACTTATTGGATAATATTATTTTAGTTTAATTCATAGATCATATACAATTCAATTCTTTACAGTCTCAAAATCTGGTATACGCCTAGAGAAAGATATATGTCATTAAAGGATATAACCTATAAAAGAAATATAGACGTCTGATGATAATATTTGGCTTAAATATGCATATGCACAGGCCCATATTTGAAATTAAGAATTAGTTTCAAACTTCAGGAAAAATTCTATGGAAGTACAGACTTATATTATGTGACCAGATAAGATTATTTCATCTTAAAGGAGAATAAATTAATTCCAAATTCATTTTTGTTTCAGAATTGGAAATTTTAGTTAAATTTTACAGATTTACAGAAGAAATCAAAAACCGAATTTAGTTCTTGAATTCATACACTAAATTCTATTTTCTTGAATTCTTAACAACCTAATTTAAATGTATTTTCAATGAAATTTGTTTATCTAATCTAACATTTTCTCTGTTTTATATACAGGTTGATTAACCATTAATTTTCCACAGGATTACTTAAAGAAATTTACAGAAACTTAAAAATAAGAGATGAAAACCTGGTAATCTTTGAAATTCAGGCTGAAGCAAGTTCTGGAACTTCTGCTAATTCCCAAATATCCACCAGAATTCGATTGAAGAAGTCCAAATGCCACCTATTCAGGTCTTCGCTAAAATGATAGGAGAATATACACAAAATGGATTTCGCAAAGAAGCTCTCTAAATCTTTGAATTAATGAAGCATCCTGAAATGCATCTTAACATTGTAAGCTTTGCTTGTGCTCCAGGCGCATGCAGTCACTCAGGTTAAGAGAATGAGGGCTGCGCATACCTCCCACATCAATAGGCCTTATTAAATTACCTATACAACTCATGAGCAGGTGCACTCTGTTTCCCTGCATGCCCCTGCTGGCTATCTTGGAATACCCTCCTATATCCAATTCCCGTACTTTTTAAAAGCAATAAGTTATTTTTTTTTCCAAATATGGTCGACCAGATCCATATCCCATTAACTCCAAATCCCCCCTTTTAATTACCTTTCAGTTAGCGAAATTTATATATTGAGGAAGACTTCTTCACATACATATATGTTTCCACTATTACAGACACTTAAACAGGAAATAGATCTTATCTACAGCCGCACGGGTGAAAAGGTAGATGTAATTCATATAGGGAAATAATAAGCTTTGGCCAAAATTAATCACCCAACAGTAATCAAATACAAAGCCAACAGGTTTAGTTTAAGATAGCTGCGCATAATCCTAAGTAAGGAGGTTATAATATAATAACAAATGTATTTATAAACTATACATATTATTTCCTATTATTCAAAACAAATATAATTACAAAAGAAATACTATTATCACCAAGTAGGCTGCGCTGTAACCTCCTATGCATAATATCTAGCATGACATCAGTGCACTAATTCCTTCTTTTTTCTTATATGCAATTTCATGAACTAATTTACTCGCATAAGATAGATTGCATATTTGATCAAATTTCTCTTTTAAAACACAATAATAAATAGATATATACATATTTAACTCATAATAATAATTTAATATTTACAAAAGAATAACATTACCAATTAAATAAATCAAAACTTATTAAATAATTGTATACATGGTCAAACAATTGAACACTAAATTTACATACATAATTCACAACCAAGACGGTACGAATGAACTTGACGAAACACAACCAATAAGAACAATAAAGACGAATACGATGACAATAATGATGACGACGGCGATAAAACGAAGACGACAATGACAACACAGGAAAAACAAAGATACTCATTCGCAAAGAATGATGGTTAAACACAGACCTATCAAAATCTCTGGTCAACATAATAAGATTGGATTGGGGTACACTCAGACCTGACAAGCAGATGAAGCTATTACCCGATACCTGTGTCTGCAAGAAAACATCAAGGTTAAAACATGTATACATATAAACTCAAGTTAGAAAACACACCGTGAATAAGAATTGCAGCATGGCAGGATACTCACGAATGAGTAATGCCACACTGTCTTCTTCACCGACGCAAACAAACAAGATCAATAATATACAATCATATCAACATGATAACATAAGCAATAGTCATAAACAATTAAACCATAAAATGTATGAGTCTATCATGGTATCATCAAACTAACATAACCAAATAACTAGGATGTCAATGTATCATCCACAAAATCAAAACAACATAGTATCCAGAATCAGCTCTGAAATGAAACAACATAATATCAAGGCAATCTAAAACATCTATCAAGCAAAATCAAACTAAATAGTATGTCGAAACTGGAGGGTCACTACAAGCATGGGTGATGCAAATAGAAATAGACCTAACCAACTAGATTTTCCTTTCCCCATTGCTCATCAAAATGAAGTTGAAAACCTCAAAAATGTCCCTGCCTTATTCCTTCCTAAGTTCTATGGACTTGTCACAGAAGACCCTGATACTTTCTTATTTGAGTTTGATATCCTTTGCAGAAGCTATGACTATACCACTGATGCTCATAGGATTAAGTTGTTCCCTACCACCTTGAGAGAGGTTGCATTAAGATGCTTTATGAGCCTAGGAAGAAATACTATGGAGACTTGGGATGACATGAAGATAAAGTTCCTTGAGAAGTACAAAGAATATTGTAGGGGTAGTGACATGAGAGGAGATGACATCTTTAGGATGCGGCAGAAGGAAGATGAGAGTTTGGAGGATTACATTTCAAGGTTTATGTTTTTCTTATAGAAATCTCCACACCATACACGAGTGAAGCCACAATAGTGGTTTACAATTCAAGTGAGGAAGGAAAACTCACAAAAAATGACCTCAAAGACAAAAAAAAGTGATTTTGGTGGTTCGTACGAACCTATAGGTTTGAGTGAACCCATTAGAGGTTCGTCCAAACTAGGGTTTGACCGAACCACTTTGAATTTTGACTGCCAAAAAATTAAAAAAAATGCATAGCAAAGGGGTTCGATCAAACCCCTTTGAAGGGGTTCAAATGAACCCTAGTTCGAGCAAACCCCTAGGGGTTCGCTCGAACCCCCAGGGGTTTGTATGAACCCCCCTTATCCCTCATCCCCCCCTAAGACACAAAAAAACCTAAATTTTGGCACAAGTCGGAGCTTGGGTTGAGGATGAAAATGGAGGGATCTTCACAAACCCAACTGGAATCAAGTAGTCCTTGGAATGAGCTATCCAAAAAATATAATTTTAATATGTTTTGGTTTTATTATGTATTTGTTTTTTTAGTTTTATTAAACATAGGTTTTTCATCGAAAATGAAGGCATCTATTATGCACATGTGGAAAAATAGCAGATTATAAAAAAAAAAAATTTAAAAAATATGAGTGCACTAGATATTGAAATCCTTGATCCAACAAAAAAAAAATGAATTTTGATACATACAAAAAATGTTACGCGTTATACGGTCACGCTATGTCTAAATTGTAATTGGTTTGACCTTGAAACTTGATTAAGGAAAAAATATTCAATAAAAAACTATCTAACCAAGTGGAAGCACTAGATGTTAGAGTTACAAATCTAAATTTGAAAGAATTAGAATTTTATCCTTCATGGAAAAAAAGTTATATGTTATACGATGTGCGTCACTTTTTTAAAATGTTGTTTTCTGAAAAAATCCAATTTTTGTGGGAGATGGAAAAAGAAGTACAATTTGATTCCAAAAATTTTGAAAAAAATATATTTAGAATCTATAGACAAAATGTGATGAAACTCTAGTTTGCATTATCTTCAAATTCCTCACGGTTTAGCTGCTATAGGTGCCCGAATGTGAAGACTTAGTTAAAAATAATAATTTCAGTGTCTAGTTTGGCCAAAAATTGTAAACCACTATTGTGGGATCACCCACACTCAATGAAGAATCACAAAAGCTGCTCTTCGTAAGAGGAATTAATGACAGTTGCATCGATGCCTTAGACCTTATGGGAGTAGGATATTTCACTCAAGTCCCTTGGGATGATATCCAGAAGATATGTCAGAACTATTCTAGGGAAACTTCAAAGAAAGGGAGAGCTTACCAAACCTCTATGGGTAAGTCATCTACCAATGGAGTTTCAAGGAATGAGATTACTCATTTGCTGGAAGACTTCAAGAAAGACATCATAAACAATCTGGCTACTCAGCTAGCTACACTTCAAGCAAGGAAGAAACAAGAGGAAGCAGAGGCAATGTTGGCAGAATATTGTCCTCATTGAAGACAAAAGGAGTGCATATGCAAAATCGTAGCTAACATTGATAGTAAGAAAATCCCACTTGAGTTCAAGCCAATCTAGGGTGATGATGATCAAGTCTACTACATTGCACAAAGGAGGTCATGGGCTCCAAGACAAGGTATGCCACAAGATCCATTATCCTTTGTTGGGCCATATTTAAATTCTTATGCATCAGGTAATCAATAGAATCCCCCATATCCATCCAACTATGGAGGATATCCACCACAGCTTTGGAATAATCCTCCAAATACTTGGCCCAATCACCAAAACTCTCCACCCCAGTGGCAACAACCTCAGGGGAATTGGCAACAAAAATCTCAATGGAGGGGAGGACAACAATGGCCAAACCAGACAACCAGTTACATGCAACCACCTTCTCAGCCCCAACAACCTGCTATAATGCCTCCTCCTACTAATTCAAGTTCAACCACACCTAGACCTACTCAGCTACTAGCTTAGCCCACACCTAACCCAAATAACAAACCACAACAATAGCAACCAGTATACTGTGCTGATCCAAATCAATTTCCTACATATGTTGTGAGTGTAAGTGACATCCACTTGCATTCAAGAACTACTTTACCAGCTCCTTCCACACCCATTATCATTGAGCTTCCTATGGAATAAGATGAGCATCTGGATGTCCCCATTCAACCAAGTGTACCTAAAAACCCTGAACCAGTCCCAGTCCAACAGACTGAACAAGAACCACCATTTCCTCAGAGGTTGGAAATTTCTAAACCAAAGGAAGAGGAGGAAACAACCTTTGACATCTTAGATCATTTGAAGCATATATGTGTCAAGATACCTCTATTTCAAGCCATAAAAGATGTTTCCATATATGGCAAATCAATTAAGGAAGCATGCCTCAAGAAGCTAGGTAGGAAAAAGAAAGACCCCACTACGATTCATGTGGTGGGACAGCTAGCTAACATCATGCTTGGGAAAGTGATTGTTCCCAAATACAATGACCCAGGTAGTCCTGTGGTAGGAGTTGTTATAAATGGGATCCAAATAAAAAATGCTCTAATTGATTTGGGAGCAGCAATAAATGTGATGACTAAGGATATCCTGAAACAACTAAATGTTGCAAGCATGAGACCTACTCCTACTATCCTTGTAGTGTCCCTCCGGTTGCGACACTCTGTCTTAGTGTGTTTAGGTTTGGTTGATAGATGCTTTAGTTGTGCTAGATACTATGTTGTTTATTTTCAGTTATGAATCTGACATTATGTTTACTAGGTTGATGATACATTGGATATTGTGATCATCTGGTTATGTTTGTATGATGACATTATGATAAAAATGTGTGTGTAATGGTTTACATTGTTTCTTAGTTTCTATTGAGGTTATCATGATGAAATGGTTGTTTACGGTATAACGATGCTTGTCAGTCTTGGTGAAGATGACAGTGTAGCACTACTGACTCGTGAGTACCTTGCTATGTTGTGATTCTTCTTCAAAGTGTGTTTGTCGATATATGATGATATGTTTAACATTGTTGTTTTATGCAGTTGCAAGTACCGGGTATTGGCTCCACCTACTTGTTGAGTCTGAGCGTGCCCTAAACCAATGGAAATATGTTGACTCGAAGATATTGTCAAGTTCTCATTTTTAGCCATCGTTCTTCATTGAACGAGTATCCGTTGGTCACCCATAGTTGTTTGTCATCTGGTCCCATCGTGTTAATCTTGTTTGTGTTGTTTTGTTTGGAAATTAATTAATTTAGTTAAATGGTTTATTTGTTAATTTATTTGATTAAATGTGATTTTATTGAGATGTCAAATTAAATGAATATAATTATGATTTGATTTATTAAATTAAACAAGGTATTTATTTAAATGCAATTGTTGAATTAATTGTGCAAACTTAATTTATGTGTAAATTAGATATTTTGATGAGGTAGTTTTCAACAAGTATAAATAAATATCTGAAAACTTGATTTAAGTTAAAAGATAATATCTTAGATATTTATTAGTTAGAACTAATTGATCAATTTTAATTGCATGCTAATTTTTTGTTAAGTCTTATGACTTTGAGTTAATTGAAAATGTATTAAAAGCTTTTGAGTGTGCAATAATTTTCACAACAATTGAATTTTGGATTTGGGAAGAAAAATTTCACGATAGCTTCTAGAAAAAGCTTCCCTGGTTGAAAAGTTTTGAGAAAAGTGGATTTGACGGATTTTTACGCTCTTGGAAAAAAAAAGATTAGTGGATGTTATGGTTTTTCTCTCAATTTTCATTGAATTCGGAAATTTAAATCAGGTTTTCTTCTTTGTTTTGTAATTTCTTAATTAAATGTTTCTGAAAACTATGCATGAAAATTGGTTTGTACAGGAAAATGTTTATGTTGATTTATGGAAAAGATTTGTTCAACCAATCCTGCATAGGCAACATAGAAAGAATTAGAAAGAGTTTTCAGATTTAAAAGAAAAGCAAACTAAAACAATGATGAAACAAATATAGTGAGATTTCAAATCAAAAGGAAAACACTTAGTAAAACTATGATTTTTCTCCTTTTATGTAGTCTTCTATCTTTCGTAGCTTTGTACAGGATTTACATATTTTTCCTGAAACAATCTAGGCACCAACAATATTGTTATATTGGTTACAAGAATACAGGTGATATTATTCACTTTATATTATCTTTTTGGCTGGCGTATGAGGTTGTGGTTATGAACCAACGTGGCTCTCTCTCTCTCTATTCTCAGACTCTTTCATTGCTCTGCATCCAATTTATGCTCAGTTTCTTTATTCTTTTCTTATGCCAGATCTATTCATAGCCAATATATTTGTAGTTAACACATCCTTTTCCCTAGTAAATTCTGCTTGATGATATTGGCATTGATCTCTTAAGTCACCCCTCTCCTAATTATCAAAGCATAGAATTATTTTGGATTTTATTTATTCTCCTATGTGCACATGTTGAAGTCTGAAGTTTTTGCTTATTTAAAGTAATTCTTTAATATCTTAAAGCTTGTAACGTAGGTATAAATGTGTGATGAAACCTAGGCGACTATAAGAAATTACTTCTCATTGCCCCTTTCTCTCTCTCTTGAGCTCGGCTTCATTAAGGATAGCGTAGGCTCTATCATAAAATGGTTTATATTCCCTTGAACAATTTTCTCTTGCTATAATCTTGAAGAATGCGTTTTAATTATTCAATGATTTTGAGAGCATCCTTGTTAGATCCATTTTGTCTGTATGCTATTGATGAATTCTTTGGTTATAGTTGTACTTGCCAAATGTGTTTTTTTAATGATCCTTAAGCTTTACTTCATCCCTATCTCTCTTTCACCATGTGCAATATCTGTAGGGGGTTGGCATACCCAACATTTAATTATTTTTTAAGTTATCAAAACTGCTATTATATCTTTATTGTAGTCGCCGGCCTTTCTTTAGTTTGGATGAGTATAAAATTGTAAACGCAAGTCAACTGATTACATTTTATACACTGTACATTCTTGTATTATCTTTTCTAAACTTTGTTTTGTTTGAATCAATGTTGAAAAACTCCATATTAGCATTTGGAAATAGATATGTTTGAAAACAAAAGAATTTTTTTTTAGATGTGTTTAAAATATACTAAGCTTTTGTGTTAGTGGAACTATGTGTTAACGAACTATGTGTTAGCAAATGTATATGTGTTAGCAAACCGTGTGTTAGCGAATTGATATGTGTTAGCTAACAGTGTGTTAACAAATCTTCTTCCCTAGGTTCGTTACCTATAATGATTTGAAAACATAAAAGAATTTGTTTTGGTAAAAGGTGGATGTGTTGAGTGGATAAGAATATATGGCGCCATTTTCAGCTTTTGAGATCTTTCTAAATTCGTTTTAGCTAAATAAACCAAGGGTGATACTGACTATGTTATTGGTCCAGATTTTCTTTATAGTCGTGAATCTTACAATGCTTAACATTCGCTTGCATGCATAAGATCTACCTTTTTAAGTTTTAAAATATTTAAAAGTTTAATATCTTCGCATGGTGTGTTATCTACTTGTTCCTTGCTTGAGTTATTCTCATTTGATTTCTAAATTTCATGGCTAATATAACTGTATTTAAAAGGATTATAAGGATGTAGTGAAATTATTTATTTAAGGTATTGTAATAATTTAATTCTTTTCAAAAGATGAATTACACGAAATTTGGTTCTAGTGTAGTTGAAGATATATTTATATATATATTTAATTTCTTGACTCTTATTTGTTTGGTTAGTAAATATAAAGAATTTATTTTGTTCTTAATGAAGAATAAATATAGATTTATTTATTTATTAAAAAAAAAAAACATTTATTTATGTCAATGTATTATCTATTATAACTTTTAGCTCATAAAGAATTATGGTTATATATGATGGATATTATATATTTGTTAATAATATAATAGTGGCCATGTTATCTTTTTAAATGAGTGGATAATTCTTAGAATTTTGTTTTTAAGAGTATGGCTTATAATTTGTGTATAATGGGATTATTATTTGAGTTGTTCTTTTATTATGGTTTGGTATCAAGGAAGCTTTGGAGGCTAAATATCTTGATTTTGTTATGGGATTCTTAGATTTCCATAGGCTAGGGAACCATTTGAATGATTTGTTTGCTCTATTTAAGTCATGAAGATCATTTGTTTTAAATGTATTGTGAAATAGCCATGCACGTTGTATTTGATTACCTATGTGGTAATTGTGAGTAAAATAATTTAGATCATGATTGGATTGTGGTCAATATTTTGTTTGTTTGTGCATGATGGCTATCTTTTGGCTTAATATGTGTTATGATATTGTAAAAGGAAGAGTTGCTTTCGATAGGGGCCAGGACCCAAAGTGGTAGCCAGGGTAACCTGTCAAAAGTTATTAATTCAGTGAAAACCTTAATAAATATACTTGGGGTTCCTTAAATAATTAAGATAAATGGAATACCTCGCCTATTGCCTTAATGATTGTATAGGTTCAGGGTAGGTTGAGATGGCCTAGAATGGCATGGTCATTCACTTTTTCCTCTCAAAAAGTGTTTCGATTCCACATGAGTTCGTCTAGGGGCCGAGAATTGGTAGAGATTGCCAGGGTAACTTGGGATGAGGGTCGGTAATCTAGGAAGATTCACCAGGGTAACCTAGAACAACTGTGTGATGACACTCTTATCCTTATACAAGTTTTGTGGTCTCTTATGTAGAGTCACCTTTGATATTGTTGTTTCCTCTAGGAGTTTATAGTGATCATGTAATTTTGATTATGTCATGTTGTTATGTGTTTGTCAGCCATGTGATGTAATGTCTATTCGTTGTTGTTTGTTTGCTTGTTTTGTGGACCTATCATTATCACTAGCATGGAGGGAGTGGACCTTCGGGTACCACGCGGTTGGTAGGAAACCGTGCTATTTCCTCCATTGGGTCCTCTTTCAGATATTGCTATACTTGGATAACATTGTTCATGGAACAGGTTCCTGATCCTACATTGTTCGTGATGTTGGACATTGAGCATACTCATGAACGAGAATGACAACATGATATGTTCTTTATCTCTATTGTATATTCTCTTGATGTCTATAAGATAACTTTTGTAATGATATTATTATTGATACAAAATTATTATAATCTCACTTGATGTAATATGTTTATGTAACTTGACTTTATAAAATTTTATGAAATTGGATCATTCATGTATATGATATGTCTTTATGTTTTTATGAATTTTTATTGTGACTTGATGTACTTATTTGTAAATGTTTAAGTAGCGTTTTCTTGGAATCCTTAAAAAATTTGTGTAATAAAGAATGACTTTTAAAAAATATATATATTTCGTTAATTTTTACTTTATGCCTTGTTTTATTGGATTCCCTGGTAGGGTGTTACAGTCCTGCAGCTTGCTGATAGTTCTACTATTAAACCTAATGGTATAGTAGAAAATCTTGTGGTAACTCTAGAATCTTGGGAGTACCCAGCACATTTAATGATTCTTTCTCACAAAGCTACATTAGGCGGGTATCCCATCATCCTAGGGAGGCCATGGTTAGCAACAACAGATGCCTATATTAGATTTCAGATAGGATACATGACCATTTATGATGGAAAGAGCACCAAAAAGCTTGTTTTCTACCCTCCTGCTCAGCCATCCCATGATATGGATAATCCCATATGGCCACATGTTGGTGAAGAGACTAAGGAAGTCAATTATTTGGCACAGCTTATGATGTTAGGCAGAATTTCTTTCATGAAGCTTTGGGAAGAAGATGAAGTATTGTCTAACATAATTCAGAACCATTGTGAGGTACAAGAAGCATCCTCCTCTCATGCATCTAGTTTTGCTACTCCAATGAAGACACTTTTTCTCGCTCTTCCTATAGCAATAGGTATGTCTCATACATTGTTTCCACATGAACTAAAGGTACCAAGCATTAGTGAAGTAGCTATGATAGAGTTAACTACATAGGTGCAAGTGTTAGAAGGGAAATATCTAAATATTAACAAGTTGAGTGAAGAACAACAGTTGTCATTGACAAACTTACTCAAGACCCACCAGCATGCATTTGCATGGGACTATCATGCTATGAAGGGATTGGATCCTAAGCTTTGCACTCATAGGATATAAATTAGAGATGATTGCACCCCAGTGAGGGAGCCAAAAAGAAGAATTAACCCTACATTGAGGGAAATTGTAAAAGG
The DNA here is from genome assembly GCA_007258455.2 of Sequoia sempervirens. NCBI lineage: Eukaryota > Viridiplantae > Streptophyta > Pinopsida > Cupressales > Cupressaceae > Sequoia > Sequoia sempervirens. Next base: position 52,927 of record VDFB02098659.1, read on the forward strand.
GGAACTATTGTAGATGTAGGATTTATCTACTCCATTTCAGATAGCCAGTGGGTGTCTCCATTGGTAATTGTGCCCAAAAAGGGAGGGAAGTGGCGAGTTTGTTTTGATTACTGGGAACTCAATGTTGCCACCAAAAAGGACTATTGTCCCCTTCCTTTCATAGACCAAGTGTTGGATTCCCTTGCAGGAAAACAATACAAATAAATAAAACAAATAAATAATAGGTACATAAAAAGAAAGTTTTCATTCAAATTATCCACCAGAATTTGTCCACTTAAACAACAATTAAAATAGGTTTCACAAAGTTTAACATACATAATTTATATTCCTATTGTTATATCTAAAATTGATATTTGAATGAACAACTGGTCATAATTACATGATGAAACAAAAATATAACTACAAAAATTAGGCTAAAATTATACTCTCACAAGCTACAAATTTGATGACTCTAATTACCTGAGGAGTTATCCTTACCTTATGAATAATAAAATCCTAATAATTTCACCTCAATAGCTTGAAGTGCTTAGCAACTTAAAGTGCTCTATCACCAAAGCTACTGGCCCCTTTGTGGTATTGGGATATGACTTGTCCTTCGATGAATTTCTCTTTTTTTGTAGAAAATATTAATTTACATGAGTTACAAATCCTTTGTAACTATACTAAATAGGCTTCCTTAGCTACTTATGTGATCCACAATAGTGAAAAGGAAAGAATGGAAAAAGAGAAAAAGAATTTAAGTAGACAACAGTGTAATGGATGCTCCAGTGTTGTTGAATTATAGAAAATATTTCAGACATTGTATGCACCTGTTATGTATCTAATGAATTTCCCCATCTTTGGTATCTTTCAAAGGGAATTTTCTTGGCTTCCTTTACATCTCAAGCATGATGAAGTAAAATTGTATTGAAATTGTGCATGTGGTTTCTGATGAAACTATGTAACTATAAAGGCATGAGGTTTTTAGTTTTCATCTAAATTTGGATACTGTTGAAAAGCATATACCAAATGAGATTCAACTATAGGACCTCCCATCTGCATGATAGGGTGTTGGGTATGTGCAGGATCATGATGGGCCAAAAAGTGGCGATATGATGGGTATTTGTAGGGTATGTGGCTGGCAACTTTTTTTCCACCCAAAATTGATGAAACGAAAAGGGTTTTTAAAGCAGATTCTCAAATTTCCACCAATATAAATTATGCTTTACTTTGAATTTAATAAATAATTATTATTCATTTTCTATTTGAATTACGACTAACATCTTAATTGATAGGCTGATTGAAAAAAATCTATAGCTTTCAAACGGTATCACATTTTTTGAATTTGAAACATGCGTCACATTCTATGCTTTGCATACTATAGGATTAAAAAAAAAAAATTGAATTCCATGAATTTTTGACCAAGTTAAGGTGGTTAGACAAATAAGTTTTTTATATTTTTTAAAAGTTGTAATAAAAAATTCATAATTAATTATTTACTTGGAAAAAAATTAGAAAAAAATATGCATCACATATGAACGTGAGTCCTCTACTTATATCTAAAATCTTATTAAAAAATATTATCATTTTATTGTGGTTAGGGTGGTCAGACAGACACCTACTACTTATTTTTTTCCTAAAATTTAAGTACTATTGCATTGAAATTTCAAATTTTCACCAAATAGATTTTTATTTATTTTTAAATAAACCTAGTAGTTTAGAAACTACATTCAATTTTCTACAAATTCTATTCATACATATTTTTGAAATAATATAGATAACTTATTCAATTTTTATGTCAAGTTGCCTAACTCTGATTTTTCTGAATTTTTTGCCACTTAAGGGCATGTTTTTTCCATGATGATCCCGCACATACCTTGCTCTATCATTAATTTGTTGGTCCCTCACATATTCTTTTTTTTTTGTATTGTAAATTACCATACAATAGATACAACAAAGTTTGTTTGTTTGGTCAAAACATTTTAGTTACATGAAATTGAGAAAATTCATAATTTATGATGTTTTACAATTTATGCAAGAGTTCCCTCCACCTCACATTTCATCTCTTGGATTATAGACCCCCCAAAAAGATAGAGTGAGAGTTTTGAGTGTTTTAGAATTTCAGTTTCTTACATAGGAAGCAAAGAGTTTTTAGTGAGAAAGTCACTTTTGTTTATGGAGAGCTACATTAATTAGGAAGTTAGACAAATATTCCCAGCAAATAATTGAATCAAAATAGCTTTCCTTTTGGAGAGAAAGGGATTTCTGGGATGTTTTGGAATTGCACTTAAAGGGGAGAACCTCTTGATTGTAGGGTGGTTCAATTTTTGTTGCTCTGATTGACATGTTGCAAGCTGAATTTCTAAGGGGCCATTTACTCCATTTTTTTTAAACATGTTGTGTGTATTCAATGTAACACTCTAATACTCTCTATTCCAAATAATCCATATGCATATATAAAGATATGTGGTAAGTTGGTTACATATAATGGCTGAAAATCAATCTCTAATTGATATTTTCTCAACAAAAAAGGAAACTTGCCATTGTTAAATAAATGTTATCTCTATTGGAAATAAATATTGTTGACAAGTCAATGATGCACCTTTTTGAAATTCACAGGAGGCATTTCAAATGGAGATACATGCTTCATGTGTGGTGAGGGCAATTTTTGTCTTCTATTTTTGGTGTTTTCCTCTCCTCAAAAGGCATCGTTTCTCAAAGGAAATATGTATAAGTTTCAAAGGAGAAAACATGTAAATGAGTTGCTTGTGTGTCGAAAACTTGAAAACAAGTTCCAAGATATGTTATATCTTCAATTTATAATAAATATTTAAAGATATTCAACTCTTTGATATCAGTATAATGACTTGCCAAGATGCATATTGAATGCCTTGCATATTGTAAGACCCCTACTTTACATGTGTTAAACTTAATTTGTTGTATGCTTTCACAAATAGATGGTAAGTTGTAATGTGAGCAATAAATAATGTGATTGGTTGACCATATTTTTGTATTTCAATTTGATATTTATTTCATTGTCAGTGTAGGTGTCATGGAAGATGAATTGAAATTGTAAATAGAATGGTTGCACAAATAAATCTTAGTTTAGCTATCAAATTGATGTGATATAAGATTGTTCTTACAATTTCATTTGTAATGTGCAGGAAAGTATATTGCCAATACGAGAAGGGAAAACCATTGAGTAGATCAAACAACATCTTTCTATGATTATGAATTTGACCCCCCTTCTAGGCTTGGAAAATATATAAAGTTAATATGTTGATAGAGTAAGGTGGTGAGGATTGATGTAAAAGGGATAATTTATATTTTGGATTGAGAGGTTCTTTATTATGTCATGTGAGGTACAGTTGGGGATTAAAGTTAGAAACCATTAGCCAAGCTTGAAATTCGTGTGGGTCCTATAGAGGGTCTTTAAAGAGGGTTGTTGGTCAAATTTCTTAGTTGGGATGCAAAAAGAAACCCCCTAGGGTCTATACCATAGTGGTAGGGGTCAAGTGGGCATATAATAATGCCCCAAGGACATGATTTAACCCTTGAAAAGTCCTCATAATGGAAAGTGGCGAGTTTTGAGGGAAGGATGAAATGAAAAGATGGAGAGGTTGTCCAAGTGCATGTTTCATCTTTAATAGGGAAAAGACACTCATTGATGGAGGTACGTACACTTCACACCTCCCCACCCAAAAGTTGCAAGTGGAAAACTCCCATATATTTTGGAGAGGAAGGAGTGGGGTGTTACCAACTTCTCCTTTTGGAGAACTTAGTGAAGATGACAGGAAGACAGAAAAGATGAGAGGAGTTCTTTTGGAGAGATAGTGATCAAGATGGCTTGGCTTGGAGAGAAAGGAAGGATAAAAGAGTTGATTTCCTCACCTAAAGAAAACAGATAAGCACTCATTTACTTCCATTTTCCCTTTTTGTTTATTTGTTGTAAGAAGATGGTATGTTGCATAGATCATGGTTGAATTAGAAAGTAGGGAGCTTAGATATATGAAATTTGATGCTAAATTATTCTTATTCCTATGTAAAACTTTGAAAAGACTCCATGCATCATCTTGGAGCTAAGAAAATTTACTTGCTTGGGGGTATGGCTAGAGCCCATGAGGCTCCATGACACCATTACGATAGGATGGAGAGCAAGACTTATTATGTTGAATGTCATTCATTGTATTTCTTTAAAGTAAATGTAATATGGAAAGTTAGTGATTGTTGTAAAATGAAAGAGTTTGGTTTTTGTTCAAAATGGGAATGATAAGATTTAGATTCTTATGGTAAAATGAAATGTTTAATAATGTTGGATGGAAAAATATAATGAGACTATGTCAAAAATCAAGGGAACTCTTATAAATGGTGTTCAAAGTTTTAAGTGAATATGTTAACTTCCTTGCTAGAGATATAATGTTAGATGCAATATTTTTTTATGTAGCCCAAGGTTAAAAAAAAGAAATATGCTCAAGAAATGGACTCTTCTACCTTGTCGCCGTTGATTTACTTTGGTTCTGATGAAGAGTGAAGACTATTTGTTTTGGGCCAGGCGCCATACTGGGCGAATCACACCCAAAACGTAAAATGCATTTACCTCATATTCACTAATGATAAATGTGTTATGCTTTAGCCGCAGAAGTCAAATGCAACAATTGATCAATGATGTCGTATCCACCCACTCTTCCTGCATAATCTGCAAATATAGTTTTAGATTTTGGGGCGATGTAAATGGAACTATCGAAGTATGATGGGGAGGGATAGAAACTAGTTACCTTGAGTCATGCCTAGCCAAAAAAGAAAAAATGTACATCAAATATCAAACAATAGAATCAGAAGAAAAAAAATCTATCCGCTTCATATTGCATATGTGAAGGCATTTAAACATTTCATTGTGCCCTGCTCCATGGCTTCAGCTACAACCCCATTTGTTTTGGTGGTCTCTCCCTCAGCATGGCAACTAACACATTCTTTAGAAGCATATTGTTTAAGGCCCTATAATCAAATCGATATCCATTATGTAACTCATACTATGGATAATAGAGACGTAGAGAGTGACCACGAGTAGCCGTATGGTCGAGTGGTCTATGACACCAGCCTCAAGTCCTGGTCCTCTAAATAAAAATAAAGAAGTCAAAATAAAGCACAGCGAGCTATCAATCGTGGCAAGTAAGTTACCACAAAATTTTACACGAGTTGAGCCATGTCGATATACATACTTCCCTAGGAGTACCTGTGCATCAGTCACAAAAATGAATATTATTAAACGTCATTTTTGTGTGCTAGTAGTATATACCAAGTTTTAGAGCTCTTTGACCCTTGAGCTTGAGAAAAGATAGTTGCAGATCTCGAGTAGGGGAAACGTTCCAGTAGTCGTCAGGGCTAACTTCGCGCATTCGTGTAGAGTGCAAAATAGGCCCAATTTCAATTTTTTTTTTTTTGGGCTTCTTTGTAACCGAGTTAGACCTTAAAAAGAAAAATTTGGCTTCTGGGTATTTCAAACACGTCTTGTGGAAGTCGTAAAGCGAAAGGTGGTCAAAAAGGGGATTTTTTTTACCTCCGTCCCCTACATCTTCACTATTTCGCCTATACCCGTTCATTACAAATCCAAAAAAAATTAAAAAATTGCCTATTACCAATTATCATTTCACCTATTTCAAGTTACGTTTGTATGGTGGCCCCATCAAAATATCACGTGGGTTCGTTAGGAGGTGGTCCCTTTACCATCAACCTCATCACATTAAAATGTTCTCCACGTGCCCCATATTCCTTCATCAAACCATGCATATGAGTTAACCACGTACCCCTTAAGCCTTCATCAAACCACACGTACGTGTTAACTTAACCGTGGGTTGCTGGGCAGTTTTAAGCCCTAAAGTCTTCATCTCCCGCGGTTTCTTTCCAGAATGTTCATCGCTGCATCCTCTCTCCCGCCACCAACTTTGGCTCTGCAACCACGGCGACGACCTTTAGCTGCAGGTAACATCTCCACCTCTCTTCACCTGCAAGATTGCTTGTTTAACAGTGGAATTTTGTTGGGTTCGACAGTGTTTGAGTGCATTTTGGCGTCTTTAAAAATCATATATGTGTATGGCATGAAGGGTTTGACTGTAATCATTTATATTTACATGTGACTACTGACTGGTAGAAAAATGAACCCTCATAAATTATTTTGTCTACGTCATCGACTTTTTGACTGCTATGCCTTTTTTTGACATTATTCTATGAAGTAATCACATGTAATGTGATTTAAACAGGACATTGATAGAATTTTGACCAAGTATCATCATGAAATTTATTGGGTATATAATAAGATACTTAATCTTCAAATATTTTTTCATTTAATCTTATATGGAGCTGCATAAAACGTCTCCACCTCTCTTCACCTGCAAGATTGCTTGTTTAACAGTGGAATTTTGTTGGGTTCGACGGTGTTTGAGTGCATTTTGGAATTTTTAAAAATCAATTTTGTGTATGCCATTAAGGGTTTGACTGTAATCATTTATATTTACATGTGACTACTGACTAGTAGACAAGTGAACCCTCGTGAATTATTCTATGAAATTTAAACAGAACATTGACGGAATTTTGACCAAGTATCATCATGAAATTTACTGGGTATATAATAAGATACTTAATCTTCAAAGATTTTTTCATTTAATCTTATATGGCGCTACATAAAATGTCTCCACCTCTCTTCACCTGCAAGATTGCTTGTTTAACAGTGGAATTTTGTTGGGTTTGATAGTGTTTGAGTGCATTTTGGTGTTTTTAAAAATTATTTATGCGTATGCCATTAAGGGTTTGACTGTAATCATTTATATTTACATGTGACTACCGACTGGTAGACAAGTGAATCCTCATGAATTATTCTATGAAATTTAAACAGAACATCAAGACAGAATTTTGACCAATTATCATCATGAAATTTATTGGGTATATAATAAGATACTTAATCTTCAAAGATTTTTTCATTTAATCTTATATGGCGCTGCAAAAAACGTCTCCACCTCTCTTCAAACCTAATGTCAAATGCAAACAGTATTGTGATCAACATTGAGCACCACACCCCTTTGAGGTAAGTGCCACACAGTAGAGCTTCATTTGCAGAAGGAAATAGTCTTGTAACCTTATTGGAAACCTAATCTTATTCAGTGTGGCCTATTTGCAATTAGCAAGAGAGTTGAAGATATGTTCTCGAGATTAATCTTCCAACTAATATTGGTTTGCATCCAGTTTCCAATTTAGATCTCTTGTGCCATTACTTTTTTGCCTTGTTGGACTCTACAAATTTTATAAAAACAACTTCAGCTTGGACAAATGAATCTTGATTGCAGCATTTTAACCAAAACCAATGTAGTAGCTATTGCTAGAGTCAAATGCACTAGATTTCAAAGATACCTCTATCAAATCATTAAAGTAGGTACCTTCTCAGGAAAAGGTTCACAGAATCTCAAGTTGCTAACAACTTTCTACACCTTTTTCCACAACTTGCTGTGATGGGGACCATTGTTACTCAAAGAGGTACTTTCCTGGATCATGCAAACATATTAGCCATATGTTATCTTCACTACTAGATTTAGGTACTTTCCTAGAATATGTGGATAATTTCAAAGCTCTAATCACTCTTTGTAATGCTACTTAGATCTGATAGTTCAGCCTTTTACGCAATTATTCAATAATGTTTCCAATAAATTACAAAGCAGAGGATACAAATCTGACAAAAGATGTGTGTGTGCATTTCTTGTAACTACCACAATAATCCTTCGTCTTTTATTCTTGTATCTTAATCTAATTTGACTATATTTATAAATTAGTGAATTAGTGAGAAGATAGTATAAATTGAAATCTTGTGGGCATACATTCAAGCTATGGATCTTGTGCAAAACAATTCTATAACACCATCTTGCATTTTACATTTCTAGCATGGTTCTCACTTATTCTTGAATCTCCCTTGTTGAATAACATTTGCACTCTATAACTCTTGCATTTACTTATGTTCATAACACATTTAGATCTATTTCAAGTGCGTTGTCTCTTGGGCATGCATACGTAGTCCCCAGAACAGTAGTATGAAAATGATCTTTCTTCATATCATGTCTTAGGGCATTTGAGTTTGTCATCTAAATCCTTCTCTGCATTTTGTAAGCCCCCTTGCATGATGCCTAAGAATAGGAAGCTTGGTCTTAGAACTCACAACCATTTTTTGTACCTTCCTTCATGATCTGAACAAATGGAAGACAGATCTACACCAAAGACATGAACTTCAAAAATGTATCAGAAGATGACAGAATCTCTTTGATCAACTCCTACAGTGTGTTAATATACTCAGATACTTCATAACCAAGTAACACATCACAGTATGGGATCCTCTCACTTTATGATCTATTTATAAACTTCCCCTTATCTCAGTTAATTTCTTGAGTTTCCTTGTTCTCAGAAATATCTGATCATTAACTGAATGGAATTGATGCATATGTGGAATCATTTGTGTCCCAAAAGAGGTGTCAATGGGAGTTACCCATATTTTTCTAGAGGCATATACTATGTTACCACTATTTATGTGCCCCTCTGTCCTCTACAACTCCACTATTCAGTTATCCATCATCGCCTGTTGCATGTCCATAGTACAGTTTCATATTCTACCAGTTAATATTACCCAACTAGAATCTATCATTATGTGTGTCTAACTGCATTTCTTGCGCTGTGTCTTCTTAATCAACTTTTGATCTCCACCATTAACTTGCCCATCATCACCTATTGCATGTACATAGCACGGTTCTATATTTTAGAGTTGATCTTGCCCAATATATATATATATATATATATATATGTATAATCTTATATGGATAATAAAGGTGAAAATAAAATGGACCTTAACAAATGTAATCTGATATAGATATATATCTATATAAGACTGTACATATGTAATCTGATATATATATATATATCAGATTATATATGTATAATCTTATATGGATAATAATGGTGAAAATGAGGAAGAAAACCAGAGGAGATGAAGACTTTAGGGCTTAAAGCTACCCATCAACCCGCGGTTAAGTTAACACGTACATGTGATTTGATGAAGGCTTAAGGGGTACGTGGTTAACTCATATGCATGGTTTGATGAAGGAATATGGGGCATGTGGAGAACATTTTAATGTGATGAGGTTGATGGTAAAGGAACCACCTCCTAACGGACCCACGTGATATTTTGATGGGGCCTGCATACAAACATAACTTGAAATAGGTGAAATGATAATTGTTAATAGGCCTTTTTTCATTCAACACACCATTGTTTGGCAGGAAAATACAAATGTGAAAGTCAATCACCACAATTCAATGCATTCAATATACACATTCTAATGATTTTATAAGAGGCAATTTCTAGTGTCATTTTCACTACGAATTTGCATATGCTTTCACTGCATATCCTCTACAAAATTCACCACCGTACATATAACAAAACAAAAAATGTTTTATAATTCATATGTACGACTGAATTTATGCAAGCCACCTATTTTGTCAGTTACACCAAATATAAAATTGATTTCCTATAAGCCACGGCACAACCTCAGGCATAATTGGCCACAACAAAATGAAATGACATATTGTTTCCCATGAAGATTGAATTTGCACATTCCAATGAATTTGCACATTGCAAAATTTAGAGCTTACTAAGGCAACCTATGCACATTACCTATGTGCATTCCTCTTAAAAGGGAGCTTATTCATGTTGGTACACCTAGAATAAGTAAATTCATGTTTTTATATATCAGTATACCGGATTTACATTTATGTTGTTTGTTTCATTGTTCAATATACTCTTTTATATTTATGTACTCAATGTCTACATTATTTTCAGCCATACAAAATATTTAGTTTTGACTTATGTTGTCTATTTTTATGAGTTTCAATAATTAGATTACATATTTGTATATACATATACATATACATGTACATGTATATGTATATACAAATATATACACACATTTATATGCATATGTATGTATGAATGTATATCTATACATGTATATGTATATACATATACATGTATATTTATATAGATATACATATATTTATTGAAAGTCGTGGCGCAAAGTATATGCACAATACACACTGTCAAATAAATTCGTGCAACAGTTGTCACTAAATATATGTATATTTATATAGATGTACATGTATATGCATATAGATATACATGTATACACATGCATATATATGTATATATATGTCCATTCTATTGCACTCCGCCATATATGGTGCCATCATATGTAATACACACTATTATTTTCAGCTTCATACCAAGGATCAAAACATTGTGGATTTTAATGCTCCAATCAAAACTCTTATTGTTGTGCATGTAATATTGTAAGGATGATTTGATGTGGGAATGTTACGAGTACCGAGTACTACCACCATTTATTACAATTATTTTGCAGGAAAGTGGGAGCGTGGAGAGGTGAATCAAGCATGTGGATTATCAACATACCAACAAAGATGTGTTTGTTAACACAACAAACTCTATAGGGACATTTTGCTCTGAATGCTTCATGATATGTTTAAATTTTCTAGTATACACATGTTCATAAATAAATACTTTTCTTATTAGATGCTTATTTCATTGGAGAAATATATTTAGTGGCATTGGTCTCTTAATGGAAGGAATGCGAGGACTTATCCGCAATCAACAGAAGACATTCAGCGTTAATGACAGGTAAAGTCTATGACTTTACTTTGGCAATGACCTAGTAATACTGAAAAATGTGTCTTTTTATATATATGGTTGAAAGTTAGATGAAATGAGCAATAGTATATAGTAATTATGAGATTAGTTAGTATTGGATTAATTATATGTCTGCATGTATATACATATATACATATATATATATTGATAGGTATATATGTATACATACATATATATGGTTATGCATATATGTATGTACATATATAGCTATATATATGTGTGTGTGTCTATGTGTATATATATAATTAATCTGATAATTAACATGTAGTTCCATTAATTTTTTATAATGATAATTGATAAGAGTATATCATTTTCTTCATATGCCTTCATCAAACCACGCGTATGGGTTTACCTAACAAAGTTTTGTGATTATTTTTTATTGAAAAAGACTGAAACATAGTGTAATTAGTGAGAACACAGAAAATAGAAGGCTGAAACCATCATCAAACATATAAGGCATACAAATTTGAGGTTCCAATAACAAACAACAACAGCATTAGGACATTTTATAATCATATCATAGTTATATTTTGAATCAAACTGCAATAATTGATTGGGTGGTGTGAGAGAAAAACATGGCTTGAACATACTTGAAACATAATTACATCAGCATTATCACATCTTATAATCATATCACAATTATAACTTTAAGGAGATAAACAGATCTAATTTGCAAACCAGATCACCAAAATATACTGCTACATCGATCAAAAAACAAAATTGAATATGGACATCATCAACTGTCCATATTTCTAGGAAAAGGTGGCAGCATGATATATCTTCCAGTAGTTGAGTCGGGTCCACTTGTAGGAGGTGATACTTGGTTAATACCTCCTTGAAGGAATGTTGCTATTTGAGCAAGTAATGTCTGGCTTGCATCAGCAGTCAATCCCATTTGTTGTGAGCCACTCCCAACCTGCATATTGTTGATGGTTGTAAAGGCTGGTGTCAAAATGCTCATCATATCAAGCAGAATAGGATGATGGGTGGGTATAGGATCCCCCACTGTAGACTTACGTTTTCTCTTCTTTGCTTGTTTTGCTTTCTTTTTTGCTTCCTTTTGTAGACGTTCAGCCTTGGCCTGCTCCTATCTAATGGCTTTCTCTTGCATTCTTATCATTTTCTACTCATCTTCTATCACTTTCCTTGCTTGCTTCTCAGCCCTTGCTGCTTCCTTTATAATTGCTTTTGCTTCACGGTCTTCCTTTCTTTGCAACATCTGCTCCTTACATTGCTGCAACTCCTCTTGCCTTTTCTTCTCTGCCTCTTGTTGGTTGAACAATTTGATGAAGGCATTAGATGTTAGTACTTGGGATTGCCTACTAAGGCAAAGCACTCCTGAATGACCTCTTCGTGATGTTCCTTGCACCCTTTGCATTGGAAGTTTCAAAAATTTTCTAATTGGTCTTGTTGTTTGTGATCCATCATGTGGGGTGCATGGCACAAACTCAGCTTCTTCCTCACTAATAGCACTGTCATCTTCACTTTGACCATCACTATGCTCTTGCCAATTCCTTGCATTAGTGAAGTAATGTATTACTTCAGCTGGATCAACATGTGGTGGGGAAGGCATAGAGAGGATGACTTCTTCCTCAGTTGGATTTATTTGCACTCCAAGGTTTGTGGTTGCTTCATGCATCCATTCTGGTTGGCTAACTTGAGTTGGAAAACTCAAGCCTGTTGATGTAGTGGTTGTATCTTCAATGGAGGGTGCAATAAGTGGTTGAACTTCTGGTTGGAAATATGCTAAAACTTGTTGGATTTCTGGTTAAATGTGTGATGTAGCTTCATCACCCCCATTGCATTCTACTGCAACATCACTTTCCACTTCCCTTGCATCATATTCCCTCACAAAACTATCTATTACATCCTCATTGTAACCAAGAAGACGCAAGCATGTCTTTGCTGCCATAACATCATCTTCAGTTTCCATTGTGACTGGTTCATCTTCTATTCTAGGAGTTGCAACATCATCTTCAAAAACTTAGCCCTCACTTGGGCCCATGTCATTGTCAAGGGTTGACCGATTAAGAGGCCATATTCCTTTTCTATGGAACCCACTAACAATGTTGCTTGGTTTCAAGGCTTTTTTGAAAGCTTGGCTTGCAAGACTTGCCAACTCTTCATGTCCATTATCAATATGCGGGTTTGCAGCTTGCCAAATAGTTCTTGCCTCTCTGAAATATGCCTTGAATGGAGCATAAATGCTAACATCCAATGGTTGCAGCTTGTGATTGGTATGAGCAGGCAGCGTTAGCAGGTCTATTCCTAATTTTTGTGATTGTTCAATGGTCTTGAAAGCCACGTGGCTGCCATGACCGTCAAAAATGAGAAGGGCCCTATTTTTTTATGAAACCCCATCGGGGATATTAGCTGCAAAATGGTCTAACCATTTGAGAAGTATTTCCTTTGTCATCCATGCATGTTCTTGGACTACCATCAATGGCCCTACCTCACAATTAAAGATATAGTTTTGCATGTGCCTCTTTGATTTAAACAAGTAGAACCTGGGAATGCTTGTCCCAGTTGCACTTACACAAGCCAGCACTATGATCCACTCTCTACTTTTTGAAACCAAATGTGGTACACATTTTGTACCCAATTTGGCAATAACTCTCATGCCACAATTCCTACCAGCCTGAATACTAGTCTCATCGCAGTTCCATATTCGACTTGCTCCATAGTGGTTAAGTTTGATCAGGTTCTCGAGGTTGTTGTAGAATGCTTGCACGACAGAAGAACAAACCATAATCACTCTGTCACTATCCACTCCTTCAGTTGTTCTGATTGTCAAATCTGGGTGCCTTCTTCAAAATCCTGCCCACCATGACCTCCTGAGGACCCCATTTGTGAAAGGATTGGGTCGATTTGTAGTTATTTGGGAAACTATGGCTTGTAGTTGATTTACTTGCAGTCCGTGGCCCAATCTTGCCATGTCCTTGCACCATTGGACAACTTTAGTCTCCTCTTCAATTAAAATTGTATGTGGACCCCTCCTCTTTGTGGTGGTTCGTCCTAACAGCCACACCCTCAAACTGCTAGGTGGCATACCCCACTTGATTGTTGTTGCCCTGATTGACATGTTGTGTTCTTCAACACTCTTAACTACTCCTTCCATATCAACATATGTCCACTGCCTAATGGGTACAGGTGAGGGTAGTTGCACAGCAGGTTGAACATTTGGCTGAATAGGAGATTCGGCTTCTGTTGTGTTGGTGGCTTCATCTGCAGAGTCAAGAACATCTTGTGGGTTGGGATTTGCATGAACTTCCTCATCAAGTTGTGTTTCAACAAAGTGCACCCCACGAGTTACTCTAATTGCACATTTTCCTCTTCCTACAACCCTTGTAGTTCTTCTAGCAGGTGCCTTAATTTTCTAGTTAACCTGCATGGATAGTAAAAATTGAATAACTTGTTAGTGCAGCAAAGAATAAAATGAGATTAGTTCATAGAATAATGTCGACAGAAATCATAGCGCTCAAACATTAATGACGCCCAAAAAAACCCACTATTGAAAAAGCAATCTTGCAAGTGAAGAGATGTGGAGACGTTTTCTAAAGCTCCATATAAGATTAAATGAAAAAATCTTTGAAGATTAAGTATCTTATTATATACCCAATAAATTTCATGATGATAATTGTTCAAAATTTTGTCAATGTTTTGTTTAAATCACATTACATGTGATTACTTCATAGAATAATGTCAAAAAAAGGCATAGCAGTCAAAAATTCGATGCTATAGATAGAATAAGATAAAATAATTCATGACAGAATAAGACAGTCAAACCCTTCATGCCATACACATAAATGATTTTTAAAGATGCCAAAATGCAATCAAACACCATCGAACCCAACAAAAAATCCACTATTGAACAAACAATCTTGCAGGTGAGAGAGGTGGATCAAATTTGTATTGGTCTATCATATTTGTACTGGTCACATGTAAACTCTACACGGCTTGATATGAGGAAACAGTACATGGCATGACTATATATATATGTATATATATGTATGTATGTATGTATGTATGTATTTCTTCAGTCTGATAAGAATATGACAGAATAAGATAGAATAATTCATGAGGGGTCATTTTTCTACCAGTTGGCAGTCACATGTAAATAGAAATGATTACAGTCAAACCCTTCATGCCATACACATAAATGATTTTTAAAGATGCCAAAATGCAATCAAACACCAAATTCTTACCATATATATATATATATACAATATGCTATGATGAAACCCTACACATTCTTATTAGATTATATATATATACAATCTACTATGATGAAACCGTACACATTCTTATCAGATTATATATATATATATATATATACAATCTACTATGATGATACCCTACACATTCTTATTAGATTATTTATATATATATACAATCTGCTATGATGAAACCCTACACATTATTAAAGACAGATTTAGAATATAATTGTGATATGATTAAAAAATGGGTAATGCTGATGTTATTATATTTGATGTATGGTATAATGTTGCTATTATAATCTTTGATTTATGATGAATGCAGGTGAAAAAAATGTAACTACGATATGATTAAATAATGGATAATGCTAAGTTGAATAGCTGACTGAAAGAAAAATTATTGGTATGCTTGAAAATAATGTAAACACTGAGTACATATAAATATAAATATAATGTAACTACGATATGATTAAATAATGCTAAGTTGAATAGCTGAGTGAAAGCAAAATTATTTGTATGCCTGAAATTAATGTAAACATTGAGTACATAAATATAAAAGATTATATTGAACAATGAAACAGACAACATAAATGTAAACATTAAGCCTGATAATAATGTAAACACTGAATATATTGAATAAATAAAACATTATGCCTGATAAATATAAAAGAGTATATTGAATAATGAAACAAACAACAAAAATGTAGAACAGTATGGCTGAAAATAATGTAACCAGTGAGTACTTAAATAGATAAGATTAACCATGAATATTGAAACAGACAACATAAATGTAAAACAAAGAGGCTGAAAATAATGTAAACAATGAGTACATAAATATAAAAGAGAATATTGAATAATGAAACAGACAACATAAATGTAAATCCAATATACTGATAAATAAAAACATGAATTTACTTATTCTGGGTGTACCAACCTAAATAAGCTCCCTTTTAAGAGGAATGTGCAGAAGTTGCCTTAGTAAACTCTGAAGTCTGCAAAGGATATTCAGTGAAAGCAGGGGAGAATTCATAATGAAAATGACTATGGAAATTCCCTCTTAAAACTTCATTCGAATGGGTAAATTGAATGCATTGAATTATGGTGGGTGAGTTTCAAATTTGAATTTTTTGTGGGAAACAATCTATCATTTCATTTTGCAGTGGCCATCTATGCCTGAGTTTTGTCGTGACCTTTAGGAAATCAATTTTATATTTGGTTTAATTGTCAAAATAGGTGGCTCTATTAAATTCAGTCAGATATATGAATTATACTATGTTTTTTGGTATATTAGGGAGCCTTACACCATTAACTGTTTATACAGGTACCAGAAGTAGATGGAGTTAATGCATGAAGATGTCAAGAGATGTGTGGGTGATTGTGCAACTGATAGCTCATAAAGTTGTTCAATGTTTTGTATTATGTCAGAATGTGCACCATTAATTGTTTATAATGTTTTAAATTATGTGACATTGTGCACCATTAACTGTTTATGTATACATGTAAATACAATGCACTAGAAGCTTTAAGCCACTTGCAAGGAGTGGTTATTGTAAACATCAGTGTACCTTTTTTAATTCATAAATGACTTTATTTTGTGCAAGTTGACTTGTGTTGAAAACATAATTGTACCAATATATGTTTAAATTTGTTTTTTTTTGTTGGTTGGTTACAGACTAAGTAGTGAACATATACTGGTGTAATGTCTAATTTTTTATTGGCATAACTACAACATCTTAATGACTAAAATGTAAACGGATATTGGGGGGACAGGTGAACAAGGAGTGAAAGGAAATCGGATCATGAACGGAAATCAGGGGTTTTCCCCTAGTATTTCCTAAATGTTTTCACTTTTTGGGTTTGAAAACAAACTTTTGTAATGTAAGGAAAAAAAATCCATGAAGGAACGATGGTCACAAACACACCCTAGCCATTCAAATTGGAGGATGGTAGTAGGGGAGAGGATCCAGTAGTTGAGCATGTTTCAATAGTTGTGATAGTAATTGCTTATATAGTGCTCAGTAGTTGTGATAGCAGTTGTTTATCTAATGTCTAATAGTTGTGACTTGACTACCCATAATTAAACAAAATGTATTCCTTTGATCTAAAATGCAACCAATCATGTGATGCCACACTAGCGCTCAATTACCCATGCTTGAATACATAAGTATTGGTCTCACTTCTTTTTTGGGCCTTTTTGATGCCTTGACAAAAAGAATGTTGATGTGGCATCATATTTGATGATGTGGCCCTGAAACAAAAGTTATAAGCAAAGGACTTTCAAGTAAGCTACTATAAAAAATTGGGAGTGATTCAAAATTTCCATGTAGAATTTTGAGAAGCGCAAAATTAGGATGTACAACTATTGGGTCCTCTCCCTTATATTAGCAAGAGATAAGGCTATATTTTTATTTATGGAATAATCACCACAATATGTGGGTATGGAGTCGAATATGGTCCCCATACTTCACTTTTGTGCTGGATATGACAATAAAATATTTTGCTTAATAGATAAATTGGAAAGGTTGTGTTTATCCATGAAGTGGGTGATTATGTCAAACCGAGGAGTACAATATTAATATGTAAATTTATTAACTACACGCTATCCCCATTCACATTAGCCTTCAGGATTCTTCAACTCATTTCTTACGTTTGAATAATCCCCGAGTAAAAGAAAAGAGAATATGCCCCACTCCTTTAATAAGGATCCTATTACTTTAAAATAAGTGTATGCATAAAGGTAATGATTAAGTCTTTAATTAACTCTACCATTCCCTTTAAAAAAGAAAGAAAAGAGGGAAATATTCTATTATTTATTTTAGATTCTTTTAAAAAGTAAATTAAAATGTATAGGAAGTGATTTATTTAGTTGTAAAGAATATTCATAATTATATATAATTTTAAAATATTGTAATTTTAAATTATTATATATTTAAGGGATGAATGTATTTAAATAAACGATAATTAAACAAATAAATAAAATAATAATATTTTTTTTCCTATCTTACATTAGTATCAAGAATTATCTTATTAGTGATATTAAGGATTGATGTTCTAAGAATATCGATATTGTGGGATGACGTAATTGAAGTTAATGTAGGTAATGATGTTAGTAAGCATGACATTGATACTAAATGTCATTTATACATTGATATTATTTTTAATGATTAAAATTCGATGAAAATAAATATGATCAATGTGGACATTATTAATGGTAGTAGTCAATATAGTAATATCATTAATATCAAAAGAAATATCCACGGCAATAATAAATATGTATAGTAACATTAAATTAAATAGAATCTTTAAAATCTTATGGTTAGCTTTAATATTGCCACTATGGGTGATATTATTATGAACAAGGGATTTGCGGGGTATTACTAGTGGTTCACTACCATTCCAAATATAACCTTGATTAAGTCATTAAACAAAAATACTAAGTAAAAGCTAAAATAATGTTATAAACTTTTATCGTGCTGAATAGTATTGAGTAATACAAAAAAAAAATCGATAATAGAGTGAGTATCATAGAAAATCTTAAATCCTCATGATATTAATACTATTATCATTATCACTCAAGATAAGGAGAAAAAAATAATAATGTAACCTAACCCAATTGGAAGAAACGTCAACATTGTTACCTTAGGATGAATGTTGAATAGTAAATTATTTCATTCGTGCTATTTGGGTTAGAAACATTATTATCATCAATAACATACTTACTATGGAAGGTTCTTAGTGAAGTAAATACAAACATTTCCTTTTTTTGTACACATATGAGTTATTTCTTAGTCAATATAGTATCATCAATAGTGATAAAATTTAGAAGCTAGGTAATGCTATGATGGTGTGATGTGTAAGATGTGTTGAGTGAGTTAGCCACATTAAAAGTGGGCATGACAATTAAGTGTTAAATAATCTAACGATTTGTAATGCCCGTCGTGCAAACCCCAGAGAACACACACAATGAAAATAATTTTTTTTTAAAAATAACAAAAGTAAACATGCAATAACATTAAACCATAACCACATAACATATTACATAGCATTAACACACTTGGTTCTCTGGGGCACGTGAGGTTACATCGCAACAACTAAATGGAAATAAAAATAAAGATTACAACATAACTATTAACTTTATAATAACCATAACAATGATACATCCCATAACCATGATGCGAGCATAACAAACATCGCATAATTACATCCATGATAAATCTCTTAATAGAGTTACAAATGATCCTAACTATTACATCATCATTATACTGTTACATTACAATCTCTTGATAACAGAAATTACATTGAGTTTCCCAGCATGGGGATTGATACAAGAATAATGAAATATGTAATACAAATGTATACTGGTACAACTCCACTGCGGAATGTTGAGAAGACAAAATGTTGATGGGGAACCCAATGGGTGCGGAGCACGTTCCACCCAACCATGTGAATTACAAGTAACTCACCCCCCGTGCTCAGAGGTGATGAGGAAGTGAACCCGACCATGAATGTCAAACCGACTCAACACATTATGATACAAATCTAATACAATTCAAAGCATACGATGAACAACCAACAACGTTCGCAGACCACATGACAAGTTAAAACCAAGAAACTCATCACAATAACATGAAGTACTATCAATTAACAATCATGAATCAAATTCACAAAAAAATTCAAAGAAACATCATAAAGAGATAACATCCAGAGGAACCGAACCAACACCCAAAATACTTTTCCAAATAAATCAGAACCAATATAAAGAACACGATTCCATAATAACTCTGAATCAACCATTCAATACACCATTCCAATAGGCAACAAGAACAAGTCAGACGGGTGTCAAGTAGGGAGGGTCATCACATAACTCTCATGGGATCCCCTGGCTCTTCCTCCAATTGAGGCACCGACACCCACCTATGGATTCCCTAGCTACTATAATGAAGAACAACATAAAAAGAAATAACAATATCGAGGCAACAAGAAACAAGAACAAGCAAGGATGTCTAGTGGAAGTGTCATAGCATGGTTTCACGGATTCTCAGGACAACCTATCACAGAGTCGCGCCTCCATCTCTACATGGATTCTCAGGACAACGAGTTAAGGAATTACTTGGCTTCCATCTATGGTTCTCGGCTGACTATCTCTCAGGCTCCATAGGGTTACTCATGCGAATTAGTTAACCTTCGTGATGACAAGGCGTGACCTTGCCAGCCGACTTCGGTCCCCTTTGCACAATTACGGTACTGCTTGGTGGATGGGCTTCATAATTATCTTGTATGTTTTACTACCCATCCCCCTAAAATCTATTTTTAGGTTATCACTTGTTTAACTACTCTTACGTGGGTTCCCCTGGCACTTCCTCCAACTGAGGCGCTGGCGCCCACGAAGAGCCACTCTCCCTATGACCCCTAACATAAATCAAAACCAGGCAAGGGTTGAACCAAAGCATAAGAAGCATAATACTACAACAGAACACGCGAGGCATTAACCCTCTCACAATAATTCATAACCAAAAGTTTTAACAACAGTTCAACCCTTCCTAACAGAATGCCAATAAGCTTCAACTCCAAAAGTATAAACAACACGAGGATAATACTTAAAGCATAAACTCAAAATGAGACATACGAGGCAAATCCATCTCGTGATACATCGTAATCACAATGACTACAACCACGTACAACCATTCCAGATAATACAGCTCAAATTCATGCAATATTCTAATCACAAAGATACAAGTATAAACATCAAAGAATCTAAAACATGCCTCTGGAGAAGACCAAGGTTCACAATAGTCCAAAAGAGGTTCAAAACACAACAGAATTCCTACAAGGATAAAGTCAATAACAATAAATAGAAGACAATAACAAAACCACACGAGTTTCTAACTCGAGAAGACGATTCGACCAACTACGTATAATATCTCTATTTTATTCGACATAGACTCAAAAATAAAGAACACTAAAATTAATAACAATTTATCTAATTTATTTTCTTTAATTATTCCAAGATAATAATTTCATGCTTACCCAACTAAATCACTTTCAAAAAAAATAATAATATATATCTATATATATATATTTATTTTGTTTTATTTTAATTTAAAGCATGACTGAAACACCTATATATACATATTAATCACTAATCTTAATAATGATAATCAATTAGTATAAATAAATAAATAAATAAATAAATAATAAACAAGATATATATATATATATATATATATATTTATATATATAAATATATTTATATACCATATATATATATATATATATATATATATATATGTAACTATATGCTCCTCTTTGCTACTATAAATATGTTATATATATATAAAAAGTGAAACAAAACAACAAAAATAACTTGAAGGTTTTGCAGGAGGTACCAAAATCTTGTGGCGCAATCAAAATTTGTAGGTCCTTTGAATTTTACCCCATTAGTCCCCTTAGATTTGAGGCTAGGCATGGAGAGGGAGGAATGGGGACGGGTACGGCACAGGCCGACCCATCCCCCTTCAATAAATTCGAATAAATAAATTTTTATCAAATAGAATTTTGATTTCATTCTTTTTTTTTTTCTTTTTAAGTTTTATTTTATATATATATATATTTTTAAAAGGGACAGAAAACCAAGACAAATTCCACTCGCACAGTACAGATGCGGAATTCGAAAGTTTCAATTTTTCGTTTTTCTTTAAAGTATAAATATTTCAAACAAAAGATTTCAATAAAAAGGCACACAAGGATATATATAATATATATATATATATGAAATCTCTATATATATTTAATATATATATATATATATATTTTTTGAAGAATATATATATATAATTACATAAACACAGATAATTTAATTTTTTGTATAAAATACAGAATCATCACATATATAAAATGCATATTAAAGATAATCAAAATAAAATAAAATTTCAAATTTATTTAAACACAAAGATTGATCTTTTTTTTCTCAGTAACCATAAGAGTGAGTAATTGGAATTTGACAGAGTTTCATTTCAGTTTGTTTGCAAAGTATTATTTCTAATCTCTACATGGATTTTCTTTTCAAAGGAAAACCTATTTGTTTATTTATTTTCTAATCTCAAGAAAGTCATTTAAATCTAAATCACAAGCAGATTCTTTTGTTTATTTGCAACCCAATTCATTCAAATCATAATTTTTATTTATTTATTTTGCAGATTCAGAAAATCAAAGGTAGAGACGGGAACCTGGAGTCCTGCGCTTCTTTGAGAATCTGAAGAAGCTGGTTCCTGACGACCTTTACGAAGAGCTCCTCCTTCTTGCTTCGAATCTCCTCTGAGTCACCGTGCTCAAATCTCGAACCTGATCTTTTGATCAGAAGACTCCAAAATCACTAGTAATAGATTTTCAAAACCCTTTCTATAACTCTCTTCAAATTAGCAAAAGATCAAAAACCCCCATTCTCTTCAGATTCAAAAATACATAATGACTTGTGCAACCTCTCCATCCTTCATCTTCTGTGTGTGTAAACTTCCCAAAAATTCTTAATTAATAAAAGATAATATCCCTCTCTTCTCAAAAACTCTAAAAATCAAAAATAAAAGAAAATCATTCTTTAAAAGCCAGCTTTTTACTCAGAACTCTATTCTTATTGGCTCACCCCATCTTTTTACTCTTTTATTTGTTTTATTATTTTTATTTCTATTTTTGCAACTCTACTTGCACATCACTTTACTTATTTAATTTAAATAAATTATTTTAATAATTATCCTCCACCAGATAATTGATTAAAATAATTAAAACACATTTAAATTATAATTATCATTTAATTGTAATATATGATTTTTGAAAATAATTAAATCATTTAAATATTTAAATACCTTTTAATCTAGCATTAAAATAAATAATTATTTCCATTATTTAAATCAAACACACCACAACATACAAGGTACCAACATAAATCAAAATATGATAAAATACAACACACAAACACAACTGACAACAATTACAAAAATGAACAATACCAATCAAACGAGTCGATCTGACATCATGGGATGGGAGGACTTCATCGTCACCTCTGTTTCAACATTTAACCGTTGGGTTATTGGTGCTCACCCTGTCCTGCCGAAACAGGTGGAATCGAGACTTGTACCTGCAAATCCTGCATACAAACGAAGTTGTGTACATGTGCATACATATATATATATATA
>VDFB02098659.1:76155-106777 GCA_007258455.2 Sequoia sempervirens
GTGGTAATAGAGGGTACAAAAGGCTCGGTGTCTACCATATGCATGAACACTCCCAACATAAAAAGTACAACTAGGTGCCAGTGATTTTTGATTGGATGTCTTTATGGTTACCCAAGATGGAAGTATACAAGGGGAAATTGGTCTCTACTATGTTTTCTATCCCTCAAAGTAACTTAAGACCTCTATGGTCTGATATTAGCAGATCCCTTAGATCATTAATAAGAGGAGAAACTTGAGTGTATGCATTTTCTTTTGCTAAAAAATCTTCAAACTGTCCAAGTCTCTCTTCCAAAGAACCGATCTTGTCAACAAGAACCCTAAGAGCATATTCATAGGCTATGGGAGAGGAAGAGTTAGAAGGATTTATTGGTTGAGAATTTTCTTGAACTTTAGTTAGAGGATGATCAAAATCAAAAGGAGGGGTACAACCAGATGAAAGTCTAGTAGAAAATTCCTCAAAATTAGGACCTTGACAAGGAGGATTGAACTGTCCCCTAGAACTCATATCTAAGTGTCAATAAATTCTTCTAACTACGTGATCAGAGGTAATGGATTGGGTCATGAAACTCATAAAATTATCACAACACTTGATCCAATAGGTGTCAAAACAAGAGAAGAAAATTTTCAACCAAATATTAGGTAAGGATAGGTTCACATCAGGTTCACCAAAATGCAAAGGAGGAAAATTGACATCCCCTCCTTGCAAAGGGTGAAATATGTTCCTCGACTACCTCAAGAACTAAAGCTCAGGTGACAAAGGTAGGAAGATAAGGGAAATTGTTTTTATATTTTATGTTTTATGATGAGTTAAAGGATAAGAGTTTTAGGGACCGAAAGCGTAGGTTTCAGAGGGTTTCTAGATAAACCAGAAAGCTTTTAGACAAGGATGATAGCATGGAGTTGATTCCCCCATGGTGTGTTGTAGTCTCATACAAATAAAAAATAGAGTTTGTCAAAAGAAAGAACAAAGAACCTACTATCTATTTGGTAACTAAAATATGGAAAATGTGTTTGACTAATAGAGTAACAAGAATACTAGAAATGGAAATAACAAGTGTAAATCAAGTGAAATGAAATGAGAGTAACAAAATGGAAAAGAAAATAAGAACTCATGCAAGAGGTTCATGCAATGAAGCCTCTTGCAATGGTCCAACTTTAAAACTTGCAACTTCACAGAAATGGGAAAAATGTTGAGGCTATTTTAGGGGCTTTCTAGATAGATAGATAGAGAAAATTAATAGAAAAGAAAGTAAATAGATAAAATAATAGGCAAGTTAAAATGACAATATGCTACTTGACATTAATATGATAATGTACAATAAGAGAGTGTAGTTACCCTCCCTTAAGCAAGCTAGTGATGTCGAAGGAGAGTATGCAACACCCAAAATGAACCAAGAGAACCAAAGTATTGGAGTAGAAGCCAAGGCGTAAGAGAACTTGCAAGAAAATGGTGAAGAATGAGAATGAGAGATATAGAGTGAGATAGATCAAATAGAGTCAATATAATGATAGAATGAGAAGTTAGACTGTAGAAAAGACATGCAAATGGATGTTTTTGATGCATCTGCAAGCCACATAGGCATTACAATTTGTGGGAAAGTGAGAATTGCAATTTCCCAAAGGCTACATAGGTAGGAAATGTAACGTCCCAATGGTTACATAGATAGGAATCTTTTTGAGATATTTGTGTGATGTGTAGACATTTGTGCGTCATGCTAGAATCCATGAAAAAAATTCACTTAAACAACTAAAAATAATGGGGTTAAGGATGAGATTAATTTCATACAAAAGGGGAATTGCTTTATCATTTTTAATTATTATAAAGGGGAGGTTATGGAATGTGAAATTACATAGGATGCAATTTTCAGCATTACAAGAAGTTATTTGTCCAAGCACCTAGATTCTTTCATCATGATTATTACCCATTTTCACTATGTTATAATGAGGATAGAGGAGGATCATTACATGAATTTTTTATGTTCTTTAATAGACTCATGGGATCACATGGTAATGGTATTAGGAGGGTATGTGCAAGATCATGATTGGCGAAAAAGTTGCGATATGATGGGTATGTGTAGGGTATGTGGCTGATGACTTTTTTTTACCCAAAATTGATGAAAGCGAAGAGGTTTTAAAGAGATTCACCAGCTTTCCACTAATATAAATTATGCTTTACTTTTAGAATTTAATAAATAATTATTATTCATTTTCTATTTGAATTACAAACTAAAGTCGATTTGATAAAGCTGATTGAAAAACGCTATAACTTTCAAATGGTATTAGATTTTTTGAATCGAAACATGTGTCACATTCTATACTTTGCATACTATAGGATTTTTATTTTTGAATTTCATGAATTTTTGACCAAGTTGGTGGTTAGACATACAAGTTTTTATATTTTTAAAAGTTGTAATAAAAGTCATAGTAATTATTGCTTCAAGGAAAAAATTACAAAATAATGGCCATCACATCGGGCATGAGTCCTCTACTTATATATATAAAATATTATAAAAAATGTTATCGACATTGTGGTTGGAATTCGTTAGACAAGCACCTACTTGCCCTTTTCCCTAAAATTTAAGTACTACTACATTGAAATTTCAGAATTTTCACCAAATGAATTTTTTTATAACTAAACCTAGTAATTTAGAAACTACATTCAGTTTGCTACAAATTCTACTCTAACATATTTTTGAAATAATATAGATAACTTATTCAAATTTTTACATCAAGTTGTACAACTCTGATTTTTTTGAATTTTTTGCCACTTAAGAGCCTATTTTTTCCATGATGATCCTGCACATACCCAGGAGTAGCACATATAAACTCAAAATGGATGATGTAAACACATCATTCAATTTTAAGGAGCTGCGGGAAAAAAATTTAAATAAATCAAGGAGGCCCTATTTATTTGTAGATTATTGAAAGAGAAAGGAAAGGAAAAAGACAAGTATTGATCCAAATCTTCTAAAAAGGCCAAGGATAAATGTTGTAAATATGGAATCCTAGGAATTTTAAAAGAGATTGTAAGGAGTATTAAAAAATGAAAAATAAGTGATGAGGATAAAAAGTATTTCTAGGATGATAGTGATACCTTTGTTATAGCCCTGACAACACATGCATTGGAAGGTGTGTGGTTCCTAGTAAACTCTAAATATTCTGTCTACATGACCACACATTATTGGTTCTCAAAGTATGAAGAATGTGATGGTATTAAGATGTACCTTAGAAATGAATCTCACCTAAAGGTTATTGGTCATGGAAGAGTTTTAATTGATTCCCTAATGAATGTGTGAAGGAGATCAATGGTTACTACATATTGGGTTGGTTTGGCATAGAGTCTAATTTAAATTAGTAAGATTAATTATGTGATATACAATTCATTTTATATGTTGGATGTTGTAATTTTCTGCAAAGAGCTATGATTCTTACTAAGGATGTTCAATTGGGCACTTTGTTTCAACTAGATACATTCATAATTAAATTCAATAGTTCCTTTTTTATTATGAATATTTATATAAATTATGCATTTTAACCATTAGAATCAATAATAAAGAGGGATATTGCATCTTTTTATAATTGTTAGGATTTTTAGGTACCTAAGGGTTGTTTTTCTTTAGAGACCAAATTACTTGTAGATAAGACAATGCTATGGAACTAGATAATGGGCCACATAGGTGAGAAGGGTCTAAGGACCTTGAAAATTAAAATTCTTGTAGATGGTTTGAATAATTTTTCTCTTGAGTTTGATTTTTTTGAACAATGCATATATTAAAAACAAAACCATGCTCATTTTTACTCAAGTCCTTACAAATATTCTAGGGTGTTGGATCTAATATATGTTGATTTTTTTGGTCATGTTAATGTTCCTTCAATTTTAAAATATTTCTATTATGTTTCTTTCATATATGAATACTCTAGAAGGACACAATTGTATTTTCTTATAAGTAAATATAAAGTCTTCAATTATTTTAAAGAGATTAAGTCTCTTGTATATCTCTGGATTGGTAAGAAGATTAAGGTTTTGAGAAAGTTTTATTTAGGATATTTTGACAGATTATGCAAGGAGTATGGGATACAAAGATATAAGAAATCTACATATGCCCCCTTAGTACAATGGAATTACATATATATATATATATATATATTTACAATTTTTGGCCAAACTGGACACTAAAATATTTTTAAACTAAATCTTCACTTTTGGGAACTTGCCTATGGCGGCTAAACCCATTTGGGGAATTTTGAAGATGATGCAAAACTAGGGTACAGAGTGGGGAATTTTTTGTCCTGCATAAGATTCTAAATATATTTTTTTCCAAATTTTTGGAATCAGATTGCACTTTTCATC
Organism: Sequoia sempervirens; assembly: GCA_007258455.2. Taxonomy (NCBI): domain Eukaryota; kingdom Viridiplantae; phylum Streptophyta; class Pinopsida; order Cupressales; family Cupressaceae; genus Sequoia; species Sequoia sempervirens. Next base: position 80,507 of record VDFB02098659.1, read on the forward strand.
TCCATAGTAGTTTTAGAAAACAACATTTTAAAAAGTGGCTATCCAACTGTATAATGCTTTTTCCATGAAGGATAAAATTCTAATTCTTTCTAATTTAGATTTGTAACTATGATATCTAGTGCTTCCACTTGGTTAAGATAGTTTTTGTGAACCATTTTCTTTAATCAGGTTTTAAAGTTAAACTAATTACAATTCAAACCTTAATACTGACCGTTATAGCATAATTTTTTTTGTATATTATCAAAATTCAATTTTATTTTTTTGTTGGATCAAGGACTTCAATATCTAGTGCACTCATATTTAAATTTTTTTTTTTTGATAACCTTATATTTTTCCACATGTGCAAAATAGAGAGCTTGATTTTTTGTGAAAAACCTGCATTCACAAGAAATAAAAAATAAATATAATAATCAAATTAAATTTAATTAAAATTAAAATTTTCTTGAAGCTTATAATAAGGACTATATACTTACAATTTTTTTTTTAAATGAATCCATTTGATCCCCCAAAAGGTAAATCAAAAGTGGTTTTTTATCAGCATTTTGATAGGTGTAAAGGAGACTCCATTAAAGGTATGGTTTAAAACTAGAGGGGTTCTATCCAAGGGGGCTTGGTCTAAGGTGGCTTGATCAAACCCTTTTCAATTGTAATCCTTTAAATGGGACTTTTCAAGGCTTAAATCATTATATTTTCTAAAAATATGTGATTTCAACAAAAATCAGGATCTCCGTAAAAGTGTAAACCACTATTGTCGCAACACCCATATATATTGTTGTAAGGGATATGCTCATGCACCTAAGGAGAGGAAGTCAAAATTGGAGAATAAATTAATTAAGTTTATTCTCATAATGTTACACCCCTCCGTTTTGGATATTTGGATCGGCAAGGTTCTTTGTATGTCTGATTATGCTTATGATGTGATTGTGAACTTAGTGATTATTTGATCATGAACTGTTTGGTGATGCACATGTTATATCATGATGTGACGATTGTGTCTAAACATGCTTGGTCTTTAGAACTTGATTACTTGTGATCGTGATTGATTAGATGATGTGGAAGTTATATGTTGACGTGATGTTCTTTTATTCCGATGTTATCCTTATGGCATGACTTAGAATAACTTAGAAGATATCTGATTAAATGATGTTTTATGCTATTGATCCTATCATTGATGTTAGATGCGTCAGTTAGAGATACTGTATTGGTGAAGGGGACGGATTGTATCACTCGCTTGCGAGCGCCCTACAATTCTGAGATTCCCTCTTCACGGTGTGTTTGATCATAACATACATATTTTGCACGTTTGACATGTTCTTTGCTGCAGGTTGGCAGGTACATGACATCGACTCCACCTGGCTTCACAGGTTTGAGCATGTCCATTTACCAACGGTAATTGTTTGGGAGATAGTAGCTAGGTTTTTTGAGCCAAGTCGTCACCCTAGTCATAGCGTGTTGTCGGGTTGTCGTCGGGATCAATCATTTTAACTTGGTCAGTTTCCCCTTGAGTGTTTATTTAATTTCAAGTTTAAAGTTTATTTAATGACTTGTGTAGTTTAATTAATGATTAAATGCGTTTAGTTGCAATGTTGAAATGTGATTTATTTTATTGATTTATTTGATGAAATTAATAAAATAATTATTGGGTTATTGTTTGATTTGATTAATTAATAAACTAGATTTAGTTTATTAATTAATTAGATTAATAGTGATATATTAAACGAAATAGTGATTTTGGTATTATTGTATATCTAGATTCAATTGAAATTGAAAATGGAAGCTATATTGGATATTTAGGATTTAATTAAAATCTTGTCTGAATAGTTACGATTAAATTAAAATAAATAATTAAATGACAATATGTTTTAATTCCACTTTTGAAAAATATTGTTGAGGAAATTATTTATTGGTAATTTTTGAAATGCTTATGTTTTGTGAGAAATTTGGAGAATGCATAAGGTTGAATTAAAAATTCGAATTGGGTTTTGAATTTAAAATTAAAAAAAAATTCCATGTTTTTTAAATTATATTTTGAGTGAGAATTTTAGGGTTTTGACCAAATTGAAAAAAAACCCTATTTTGGAGAAAATGGGCTCTCATTAATTTTTAAGCTTGCAATTTGGGGAAAAAAGGGGGTTGGCTATGGTTTTGCTTTGGAATTTTGAAGGAGTTGGATTCAATGGAAGGATTCAAGAACACCATGGTTGATGGCTTCAAGTTTTGGAGAAAGCAAAATCAGGTTCTTCTTTAATCTTGCTTGTTCATTTTGAAATAGATTAAACCCTCTTCATGCTTTTTAGAGATCTTTGAAAGGTTGATAAATCCAATGAAACCCATGTATTAGTTCTTTGAAAACTTGCAAAATGATTGAGGTTTTGAAATGGAAACCAAAATTAAAATCAACAATGGAAAAATGAAAATGATAATGGGATATATATATATATATATATATATATATATATATATATATATATATATATATATATATATATATATATATATATATATTTTATTCTTGAAATTGTTGATGAAAAACCCAGATAAAATTTCTAGGTGGATTTGAGAAAATCAGCAGTGGGGTTTATTTATTTAAAGAAAATTTTTATTTAAAAATGAAATTGTTTGTTTGTTGTGAGGGGGTGCTAGGGGCTCACCCCACCGCGCCACCCAAGGGAGGCGCGGTGGAGGAGCCGCGCCCAGCGCGTCCCCCACACAGCCACCGCTGCAGGGACGACTGTGTGTGAACACAACTGCTGCCCTTGTTGGGGTTTCGGCTGTGTTTACACACAACCACCCTTGTTGGGGGTTCGGCTGTGTGTGGACACAGTAGTGGCCGACCTAAGACTCGCGTGCGGCCTGAAAAATGAGGGCGTTTCTTTATTATTATTTGCAAAAATAAAACTCAATAAAAATATACATATATAATATTTTATATATTATGCCTTATAATATTAAAATATTTATAAATAATATTTTATATTATATTTCATAATATTAAATATTAAATATATATGTATATTAATAATGTTATAAAATATATAATATTTTATAATATTAAATATTTGGAAATAATATTTGATATTATATTTTATTATATTAAAATATTAAATTTCATTAATAATGAAATATATATATATATATATATGGTGAAGATTTTAAATGTATAGTATGCATATTAAAACGAATTATTCATTGAGGGAGAAATAGTTATTTTTAAATAGAATTGTCATTCTAGTAAACAATGATATTTGAAAGATTATTTTAACCTTATCCATAATCGAATAAACTTAGTTAAATATTAAATTGAATTCCTCAGTGGTGTCAAGGGAACTTTAGATAATTTAACGTTAATTGGATAAAGTTGATTTTACAATCAAACATCTTTACTGAGAAATTTCATTTTGATTAATATGACTAATCAAAAAATCTTCAAAAATAAAAATAACGTTTTAGGAGGCACATGTTTAAATGATGTTTAATATTTAAAATAGGAAATTGGAATGTTCATTCCATTTGTATAGACAAAATGAAATTGTTGTATGATCCAACGTTTTAATTAAAATATGGATATTGATTAATTATCCTATGTGGAAATATGGATTAAATGATCTAACTTAAATGTTATTGATTAAAATATCTTGATCTTGAATATAATAGTGAAACCTAGAAATAAAGATTAATTTATTTAATCTAGATGTCTATTTATCAAAACGATCTAAGTATGGAAGACAATTGAGAAACTTAGAGATAATGAATGACTGAGTTCAATCAGGTGGTTCTAATCATTAAGTATGGAACAAAATTGAAGAGCTTAGGATTAACGAATGATTTATTGTAATCAAAGAACTTTAATTGTCATATGTTGATTTATTGATAATTTGATTTTGATTAATTATTGGTTTAAATTCTGTAATGTCGACAATAGGATTTATGTATATACTATTTAGTATAATTGATTGGAATATATTGTGTTCAAGAAGAGTTGAGATTAAGACTAATTTATTTGATCTAATTGTTTATTTACCAAGAGTTAACTTATAGAATACAGTGGTTAAACTTAGAAGTAATGAAGGATTTAATGAATCATATAAGATTGAGTTGTTATTTATTGCTAAGTTGAAATGAAGAGTAATTTATTTAATCCAAATGTTTTATAATTCAAGTGGATTTATTTATAGTATATGATTGTGAGACGTAGAGTGATTGATTGGTTTAATTCCAGTTCGATGATGTTATTTATTAAAATGTCTTGATTTTGGATTATGGTTGAGAAATTTAGAGTATGTGATCTGTTCTTTGCATATTTCTATGTCGTGAAAAGAAATGGGTTCGATTTATTGGATAAATGCAAGTCATGTAAACTGTGTTTGACTAGATTTAGGAAATCTGAACATTAGCGCATTTGGTTGCTCGAAATGCTTTTAGTGTTTTTATGTACTCTCAATGTTGGGAGAATAGAGGTTTTGTTGAAGTCTTCCATATAGGAGTTCATGTATTAGTATGGGATTGTGGTACATGAGTCAATTTTGATGTGTCTTGGGAAAATGTGTATGTGACACCATGTTGCTTCACCCGGTTCTTACAAACGGGGGTGTTTTGTACCTCCTTGGGAATAGGAGAAGGTATTGTAATTTGTACCTCCCTTGTTTGGAGTGGGTTTGTACTTTGTCTTCCTCCAGTGTTTGGAGTGAGTTTCCTTGTTTGTTACCTCCTTGGATTGGAGAGGTCGTGTGATCTGGTCACCTTTTGTGTTTTAACCATGTGTGTTGTCTTAGGAGAGTGGCTTGCAAATGGGCGTCGGTGTACAAAGTGGTGCTAGGATAACCCTTTGCAAGTTGGTTAATTCAGTGATAACTAAATTAAACTTTTAGAAGCTTAGGTTGCATCAAACGTTAAACAAGATAATTTGTGCCTCGCTCATGGACCCAAGGGCTAGTTCGAGACTTGGGATGGGACGGGAAGGCCTGGAATAGCAAGATCATCTATCTCGTCTTCATGAGAGGTATTTGGTTCCGCATGAGTAAGCATTGGTGCCGGGATTTGGTTGAAGCTACCAGGATAACCCATGGAGTGGGGGCCGGGGCCTAGGAAAATTCCCAGAGGATATCCCTTGACGAGCTATGTGATGAAACTCTTCCTAAGTCAGCGGTTTGTATTTGACATTTGTGACACTCTTGATCTATTCTATGTCTGGAAGCAATGTAACCTTTGTCAATGTTGTGTGAGTCGTACCTAGAGTTGTACGTATGACCGTTCAGTCATGTGATGAGGTCTTGTATTTATTTTTGTATCAGCTTTGTGTGACCCGTGTCTAGTGGTAGATGGTCTTGGGTAGGAATTCCTGGTTACTATCTCCTAGCACAGAGGGAGTGGAACCTTTTGGATTCCACGTGGTCGGGTGGCGTGCATCTTAATCCGTTGGTACTTTTTCTTGTTCATGTGTTCGTGATTTCCAGCTGGAGAGCTCATGGGAATCAGTTTCTTCTCATGCCTTGTTCTCTCAGTTCTTATTGTATTTTGTTACCCCTTAGTTGTTATCGAGGTGGAATTTGTATTATGTACTCATTTTGTTGGAATTACCTCATTCGGGGAATGAGTGTTGTAATCTTATTGTTTAAATGTTGTTAATTGGAATCTTGAGGTATTTATTTTCCTTGTAATTTATCTTGTATGGGATGTATGTAATCTTATTTCTATAAGTGATTAATGTTTTGGTTTCAGTTGATGTTAATTTTTATTTGGGTTTTTAAGTAATCTTTGTCTCGTGGCCTTAGAGGTTGTTGGCATTGTGTATTCATCTTACATGTTATTTGTACATTTAAAATAAAAAATAAAAAATTTGGTGCATTTAAGTAGTGAATTGCAACTTCCTCTAGGGTTGTGTGGCGGGGCATTACACATAATCCATGGCATTAATGTGAAAGGGTATAATATTTAGTTTCCTTGGCTAAGAGAGTTCTGTAAAAAAGGGTATTTTAGAGATATTAAGTCTTCCCTTATAGATCTGTAATTGCAACAAGATAAGATGGAATATATGGTTCAACCACCCTTTAAGACTAAGAAATTTGAACCAAAAGTTCATAAAGGACCTAAATAGAAGGAGAGCTTAGATATTTTAGATATTTCTAAAGTGGATGATCAATCTCCACCTCATCTTTTGAGGAGGTCCATTTAGCATAGATAACAATAGATAGGTATAATCCTCTTTAATGGAGATATTTTTATTTTTTACTAACATAGATGAATCGATAACTATAAATAAGTCTGTTCTTAACCAATGAGAGGTCATTTTTATGTTCTATTTAACAAACTGAATATGAGACCATAGATGTAACTTCCCATTGTTGATGATAACATGCAGCATTAGAAGTAACTTCCAACAATCTTCTTTTGATAATAAATTAAATGATAGCATTATGTTATTTAATTTATTTGAGTTCAAGAGGTGTGATTATTATGAAGAGACTTCTATTTGTTAAGCAATAAATATTAAATGAAATAACACATCCCTTGTGTTAAGTATGACCTCCTCTCTTGGCGCGATTGGATGCATCTATATATTTGAAAGAAGATATATTATCATTGTTAGCCGACTTGTATTAAATAAGGTGGTGACTCTTCAAGATGTATATATATGGGTTCGCCATCTCATTATGATCATCAAGTTCTTCAAGTCAAGTTCGATTATCTTTATCATAGTCTAAGTGCGAATTCTTCAAGGCAGATCTATTCTTGATAGAAGTCCGAGTTCTTCTTCAACAAATTGTGTTCTCTTAGTGCTGTGTTGCATCATCTCTTAGTGCTCATATTTGGGCTTGTATATTGCCCTCTTGTAAGAAGATCATTCTTGTGACAATTATATATATAAGTGATATATTGTTGTTGGGTTTTTCTCCCTCAAGAGGAGGGTTTTCCCAGGGTATCTGCTATGTTATTGTGTTTGATTTGAATTAATTTCTGTGCATGTCAATCTGATCATTAAAACTTACATGGTATCAGAGCAGGTTTGAGAGGATCGTGATCAAATTATTCCTAATCAACATTACCCTATTTGTTCATTTATCTACATTAGTCAAGATGGTGAATGGTTTGAAGATTGAGGATAGACTCGAGGGAGCTTCTAACTTCACTTCATGGAGATTTAGGATCATGCTTACCTTGCGTGAAAATGACTTGGGCGAGTTCATGGAGTCTAGCGTTCCTGAACTTGAGGTGGAAGAAGAGAAGTTGTAGTGGGTGAAGAAAGATATTAAAGCAATGAAGATATTGGTTGATTCTGTCAAGGATCACATTGTTCCTATCATCTCTAAGTTGAAGAATGCAAAGGAGATGTTCAAAATATTGGAGGAGATGTACGAAATCAACAACACTAGCTGGGCACTTGCGCTGAAGCAACAACTTCACCATGTGAAGATGGCAAAAAGAGAAACAGTGATTGCCTACTTCATGAGGATTTCAGAATTGAGAGATCAACTCTCTACAATAGAACATATGGTTGATGACAAAGACTTGACCATGCTTGCTCTCAATGGTCTACCTTTGTCTTGGGAATCCTTCATTCAAGGAATTAGTGCAAGATCAAAATTTCCTAAGTTTGATCGCCTAAGATCTGATTGCATTCAAGAAGAATCCAGGTTGGTGGCAAGAGGCATTGGTCAAAGTTCAAAGAATGAAGACATTCATGTTCTCGCCTCCCATACTTCAAAGAAGAAAGGAAAGATGGAAAGAAAGGATTCTTCAAGAGGAATCGAGACAAGGGTAATGATGATGCACCTCCCTTCAAGAAGAAGAGAGACATGTCCAAGATTGAATGCTTTAGATGTGATAAGTTTGGGCACTTCACTAAGCATTGTCCAACTAGACCTAAACAAGTCACCATTGCGGATGTTGATGATGCTTCTCCACAAAAGGATTCAAGTGAATATTTGTTCTATTCGGCACTATCAAGCAGTGTACCTATCGACACCAACACTTGGATAATCAAAAGTGGTGCTTCACAACACATCACCGGTTTTAAGGAGCACTTATCAAGTTTGGTGGAGAAGGAGTCTTCCAAACAAGTCATCATTGTAGATGATGTCAGCTACTCCATGAAAGGAATTGGGACCTCTACACTTCTTTTGGATTCATGCATCACACTTCAGTTGAGTAATGTTCTTTATGTTCCTGGAATCAAGCGCAATCTTATTTCTATTTCAGCCTTGGAAGATAAAGGATATCAAGTTGCCTTCTCCAAAGGAAAAGTTCTAGTGTGGATGGAGAACTCTAGCTTCAAGGATGCTCAAGTAATTGGAGTTAGATATGAAATCCTTTACTGGGTCTGCACTTGTCCTCTACAAGCTTTTGTTCATGATTCTTCAAGTCTATGTGATCTTTGGCATCAGAGATTGGCTCACCTACACTTCTGAGCCTTACCTATCATGGAGAAGATGGTGTCGGGGCTTCCTAAGTTCAACCAGGAGCACGGAGGTACTTGCAAGGGCTGCACATTGGGTAAGAATATAAAAGCCCATTTTCATAGTAGAGAAAATAGATCTAAGTGTATTTTAGACCTTATTCATTATGATTTATGTGGTCCTATGTCTATTCCGTCTTCGAGTGGATTCTTGTATTATGTTATTTTTATTGATGACCACTCTAGGAAGACTTGGATTTATTTTTTGAAAACTAAAGAGTCTGAGGAAGTGCTAGATAGGTTTAAGGAATTTAAAGCCTTGGTAGAAAATCTTTCTGGTAAAAGAATTAAGGTCCTCAGATCTGATAATGGTGGAGAATACACCTCTGGCAGTTTTCAAATTTTTTGTATTGATGCAGGGATTAAGAGGGAGTTTTGTGTTCCCTATAATCCTCAACAGAATGGAGTTTCAGAAAGAAAGAATAGGACGATTGTGGAAGCAATGAAGGCCATGATCCATGATCAAGATTACAAACCTTCTTATGGGCATAAGCTTCTAGCACAAATGTATATGTTCAGAACAGAAGTCCTCATAAGATCTTGGAGAATATGACTCCAGAGGAAGCCTTTACAGGGAAGAATCCTGAAGTCAGTCATTTGAGGATCTTTGGATGTCCTATCTATGTTCATGTTCCAAAGGAAAAGAGAACTAAGTTGGAGCCTTCTGGCAAGAAGGGAATATTTGTGGGCTACAGTGAGACATCAAAAGCCTACAGAATTTACATTCCAAGACAGAAGTTGATCGAGATCAATAGGGATGTCACATTCGAGGAAGATGTTGCATTCAGGAGATCCAAGGGGATTCATATGGAGATCAATAATGAAGAGTGTCCTCAGGATATGTAAGTTGACCATACTCCTGAGATTTAGAGGGAGACTTCAGAACCAAAAGAAGATATTGATCCTGCTGAACCCTTAGAACCTACCGATGGGCCTACTGACATTGTTATTGGGAGAAAGAGACCTCTATTGGCTAGGTGTACTATGCAAGAGGCTGAAATTTTTGCAGCTCCTAGAGGCACATTCAGAGAAAGTAAAAGGCCACATAAGTTCTCTAGTTATGTTTCCTTAATGAGTTAGATTATAGAATCTGAGCCTACCCGTGTTGAGGAAGCATTCAGTCATTAGGTTTGGAGAGATGCTATGGCAGAGGAGTATCAATCAATTCTTAAGAATGATGTTTGGGACATTGTTCCTAGACCCGAGGGCAAGTATGTGGTATCTTCTAAATGGTTATTCAAGATCAAGCATGCTGTAGATGGGAGCATTGAAAGTACAAAGCAAGATTTGTGGCTCGTTTTTTCATAGAAAGAGGGAGTTGATTACGAAGAAACATTTGCTCCTGTTGCTTGCTACACTTCAGTCAGAACCATCATTGCTATTGCTGCATCTAGAGGATGGAAGATTCACCAGATGGACGTAAAGACAACCTTTCTCAATGGAGTGATTGAGGAAGAGGTGTATATAGAGAAACTTGATGGGTTTGAGGTTCATGGGAAGGAGTCACATGTTTGCAAGTTGAAGAAGGCCTTGTATGGTCTTAAGCAAGCTCCTCGCACTTGGTACGAAAGGATTGATCGTTACCTATCAAGTTTGGGGTTCTTGAAGAATGATGCTGATTCAAATCTCTACTTCAAGGTAATCAATGGTGAAGCATTAATTTTGGTTTTATATGTTGAGTATTTGATCCTTACTAGAGAAGATCACCTAATTCTTGAGTGTAAGAAGGAGTTGACCTTTGAATTTGAGATGAAGGACCTTGGGCTCATGAATTACTTCCTTGGCTTAGAAGTCTGGCAGAAAATAGATGATATGATTCTAAGTCAAGGGAAGTACACCATTGATATACTTAAGAGATTTGGTATGATGGATTGCAAATCCATGTCTACACCTATGGAGACCAACCTACATAAGTTGAAGGAGGCTGCAACTAATTCAGACTTGGTGGATCCTACATTGTACAGACAGCTAATTGCATCTTTGATGTATCTAGTTAACACTAGACCTGACATTTGTTATGCAGTGAGTGCACTTAGCTAGTTCATGTGTGATTCGAGACAAATACATCTTGTTGCAGCTAAACATATCTTGAGATACTTGCGTGGCACAGTTGGATATGGGTTGAGGTATTCTTCAGATGTAGACTTGGAGTTACATGGGTTTACTGATTCTGATTGGGAAGGTTGTGTCATAGATCGGAAGAGCACCTCTAGCTGTTGCTTCAGTTTGGGCTCAGCTATGATATCCTGGTGCAACAGGAAGTGGTCATCTGTAGCATTAAGTACAATAGAGGCAAAGTATATTGCAGCTTGTATGGCAGCTTGAGAAGCGGTGTGGCTTCGTAAGCTCCTTGTAGGATTGTTTGGACAATTAATGGAGCCTACTATCATTCATTGTGATAATTAGAGTTGTGTGAAGCTTTCTGTCAATCCAGTGTTCCATGACAGAACCAAGCATGTTGAGATCAAGTACCACTATATCAGAGATATGGTATAGTGCAAGGCTATACAGTTGAGGTATATCAACACTCATGAGCAAACGACAAACATTCTCACCAAGCCTCTCTCCAGGGTAAAGTTTGTGTACTTTCGAGATAAGCTTGGTATGGTGGAGAATCTAGCCTTGACTGAGAAAGAGTCTCAGTATCAGTGAGCCTTGTTTAATGATTTCTTCTCTGTGAGAGAAGTTTGAGGTGAAATCCATTGTTAATGCATTTTCCTCTGAGACAGAGGAATTTGAGGTACAAGCCCTTGTTAATGCATTTCTCTTTGAGATTTGAGGTGAAAGCCCTTGTTTCCAACCTCTAAGCTGAGTCATGGTGGATGTCATGTGTGTGACTCCATGACATATCTTGTACTTGTGAATGTCATGTTGAGGTGACAACATCACGCAAGTGGTGAACACTTGTGCACACCATAGTATGGTTGTAGCCATTATGGTTGATATCGTGTTGAGGTGATATCTAATATCACGATGAGGTGATATTCTTATTTTCAAATTTGGTTGTAGCCAATGTGATGGACATCGCGTTGAGGTGATATGTCCTGTGCAGCTGGAAGTCTACTCCCTAGCTGAGAGGGAGTGTTGATGATAACATGCAGCGTCATAAGTAACTTCCAACGATCTTTTTTTGATAATAAACTATATGATAGCATTATGCTATTTAATTTATTTGAGTTCAAGAGGTACGATTCTTATGAAGAGACTTCTATTTGTTAAGCAATAAATATTAAATGAAATAACACGTCCCTTGTGTTAAGGCCGACCTCCTCTCTTGGCGCGATTGGATGCATCTATCTAAAAGAAGATATATTATCATTATTAGCCAACTTGTATTAAATAAGGTGGTGAATCTTCAAGATGTATATATATGGGTTCGCCTTCTCATTATGATCATCAAGTTCTTCAAGTCAAGTTCGATTATCTTTATCATAGTCTAAGTGTGAATTCTTCAAGGCAGATCTATTCTTGATAGAAGTCTGAGTTCTTCTTTAGCGAATTGTGTTCTCTTAGTGTTGTGTTGCATCATCTCTTAGTGCTCATATTTGGGCTTGCATATTTCCCTCTTGTAAGAAGAAAATTCTTGTGACAATTATATATATAAGTGATATATTGTTGCTGGGTTTTTCTCCCTCAAGAGGAGGGTTTTCCCAGGGTATCTGCTATGTTATTATGTCCAATTTGAATTAATTTTTGTGCATGTCAATTTGATCATTAAAACTTACACCCATGAATATCAGTTGGGGCATAAATATTGGAGAAAAGAATAGTCTCTCCATTCTCCAAACTAGAAGCAACCATCAAGATGGAATACTTATAGAAAATCCATCAAAGAGGGAAAATCTTTAATGGGTTTCATAAACAAGCCACACCTCCAACATTACCTTGAGTACCAATGCATTGGAAATGACCTTGCCACCAAAGTTTTGGCACCAAACTACATGTACTCTTCGCTAAAATTTTAGTTTCCTAGATAAATAGCACATATGGTGAATGAATTTGCACCAAATCCCAAACAACTTTTTGTTGAGAGCCACTATTCAAGCCCCTCACATTCCATAAAAAGAATAATTAAGTCTGTTCTTAACTAATGAGAGATCATTTTTATGTTCTATTTAACAAATATTTGTGTATTATTAAAGTAAACAAGTAAATTAGATGAAAAATATTTAACAAAAAAAATATCTAAAATTATTTTTCTAAAATGTAATTGGGTAGAAAAGTTTTGAGCTATAAGGGCGGATTTTCAGGGAGCATAAACTTTTTATCACAACTTTTTAAGGTTTTTTTCCATGAAGACTATAATATATAATTTTAACATCGTATTATAATATATACAATAAAATATGTAACATATATAACATCTAATATATAATATAATATAATATATTAAATAATATTATAACTATATATTTTAATTTTAAATTATGTAATATATTATCTTTTAAATAATTTAATATATTTTTAATATATTATATTATTAAATATTTTTATAATATATTATATTAAATTAACATCTAATATATTAAATTAATCTTGTATAACATTCATTATATAACTTATTTAATTTAATGGTAACAGTAATATAATTTAAATTTATAGATATAAAGTTTACTATTTACCGATATAAGTGATAAATAGTGGTTTAAATAATTTATTTAAATAAGTTTAAGTTTAAATTTATAAGAATAAATTGTTTAAATAATTCATTCTTATAAATTTAAACTTAAACTTATTTAAATAAATTATTTAAACCACTATTATTTAAGCCATTATTAAAAAATATTATATTATTTATATTTTTATTAAGAATTTGTGTCTTTCTTTGAATTATTTGTAAGCGCAATAAATTCTTCATAATGATTTAAATTATTAATATTAGTTTATGTAATTTATTTTTATGCTCAATAAATTCTTAATAGTGGTTTAAATAATTTTATAAAACCACTATTAAAAATTTATATAAACTTATTTAAATAATTTATTGAATTATTTGTATCTTTCTAAAATATTAAACATAAAATTAAGAATGTAATAAGAATTTAGATAACTTAAATATTATATTAAATTATTATGAATTTATATTAAGAATTTATTAAGTTCAAATATTAAATTTACTATTTGAAACATGTGCTCTTTAAATAATAGTGGTTTATATTAAGAATTTATTAAATAATAAGTTTATTCACTTAACCACATGTTTAATAGTAAACACTTAAACAAGAGCATAAACACTTAACAATAAATTAAACAATAATTAAACCATTTTTAAATATTGTTAAGTCTTATTTATGTTTGAAATTTTAATCTATTATATGCAAATAATTTACTAATTTATTTATTATTTGATTTAATATAATATAATAAGTTTATAAATTTAAACAATTATTTAATTAACTGTCTTTATTGGTTTAATAGTGATTTAATTATTTATTTAAAAACTTATTATTATATCAAATTATTTAAAACTTTATAATGTAAATTTAATGGTTTAATATAATATTGAATTTAGTTTTAAATAAGAATAGTGGTTTAAACAATTTATTTAAATTCTTAATAGTGTTTAACTTTATATTTTAATACTTACTAAAATATCACATTCTTATTTAAATAAATTATTTAAAATTGATTAACTTATTTTTATATTAAAATGATTCTTAAAGTAAGTTTTAAAATATTTAAACTTATTTAAATAAATCATCTATTGTTCACTTAAATTGCATTTGACACGTTGTACAAATAATTTGATAAATTATTTAAATAAATTTAAATAAATTTATAATAGTGGTTTAATAAATTATTTAAACCACTATTAAGAATTTATTGAGCATACAAATAAATTATATAAATCAATATTAATAATTTATTTAAAGTTATTTAAATAATTTAAATCATTATGAAGAATTTATTGAGCATACAAATAATTCAAAAGAAAGACACAAGTTCTTAATAAAAATGCAAATAACATAATTTTTAATAATGATTTAAATAATAGTGGTTTAAATAATTTATTTGAATAAGTTTAAATAATTTATTTGAATAAGTTTAAATAAATTATTTAAATAAGTTTAAATAAATTATTTAAATAATTCATTCTTATAAATTTAAACTTAAACTTATTTAAATAAATCATTTAAACTTATTCAAATAATTTATTTAAACTTATTTAAATAAATTATTTAAACCACTATTTACCACTTATATAGTTAAGAGTAAACTTTATATGGATAAATTTAAATTATATTTATAGTGTTGTAGTATTTGTTGTAACAATGCATTGTTTTGTTTACTGTTGCATATTTTTCAGCGTTAAGTTTATGATTGTTTATTATTTTGTATACTGCTTGACAAGGTGGTGTTGAACTCAACCATACCTCGAGTTGCTTCTTCAGATACTGTTTTGAAGGTAGAACCCCTCTCTAATCATACTGGTGCTTAATGTTGTTCCAACATTTATCCACAAAAGGAGTAAGACAACTCTCTAAGGCAATGAAAGTCGTTAGACAACTCTTGTAAGCTTTCACATCTTGTTAAGTCTAAATAGCATTTTGATAGTGATAAAAGCTATTATCCTCATGGCTTCCATAAACAAGCTTCATAAGGAACTACACTCTCATTTAATGGTAACCAATTATCATGTGGAGTTTCTTGAATCCTTGTGTTCTTTTTGTTACATTTGTAGGAATAATATATTATAATTAAAATGCTCCAAGTACAATGTGAATCTTCAGAACTTGTTTCTTTTTGGTAATATTTGATAAAATTCTGATAGTGTAACGAAGGAGAAAGATTACAATGATTTTTGTTAGCACCAATCAAAGTGTATTTTCTTTAGATGATTGTTCCTTGTTAAATAACTTTAATCTTGTATACCATTTTATTCAAAATTTTCCCTGTATCATTTTTACCTATATTTGTTAAAATTCTAATTTCAAGATTGAAGTTGATTCATGATCTTGTAGAGAGGACCACATTCAAAACAAAATCAATGTTGTATGTGAAATGCCCAAAAATTATGCTAGAAAATGCAACCAATTTTTTTTTTTAGGTCAATCGTTATGTAATACCCCTCCTCTTACTGGTAGGATTTAGTATTTTTCAATGCGGTTGTTTGCTACTTGTGACGATGATGATATTGTTTGAGTTGGATAGTTAGACATATGATGATGTTGTATTCCATTAGTAGACTGTTGGTGATTATGTTTATGCACTTGAGGATTTGATTATTTCATTTGACATTGTGGTTGGTTAGATGTTAGTTCATTTTCATAATTATGATATGATGTAGTGATTTAATTAGATATGTTATGAGATGATTGCTAGTTAGAAATGTTGATTTATTGGTTATATTATAATTGTAGAATAGGTGTGATGAAGGACAATATGGCATCACTCGTTCACGAGTGCCCTGCTATGTTGCGATTCCTTCTCACAATGCAGTATTTTGATTTAATGCTTTGATGTTATGTATATATACACATGTACACAACTTCGTTTGTATGCAGGATTGCAGGTATAAGTCTCGATTCCACCTGCTTCGGCAGGACAGGGCGAGCACCAAATAACCCAATGGATAAATGTTGATACAGAGGTGACGATGAAGTCCTCCCGTTCCATGATGTCAAGTCGTCTCATTGTTTGGTATAGTTGATTTTTATGTAATTGTCGTCATTGTGTGTCGTGTTATGTGTTTTGTCTTATTTTATTTATGAGGGCATTTATAGTTATGATTTATCTTAATGATTGAAATAAATTATTTATTTTTAATGTTGGATTAAATGGTATTTAAATATTTAAATGATTTAATTATTTTTGAAAATCATATATTACAATTAAATGATAATTATATATACTAACTGTGTTTTAATTATTTTAATCAATTATCTGGTGGAGGATAATTATTAGAATAATTTATTTAAAATAAATATGTAATGTGATGTACAAAAAAGTTGCAAAAATGGAAATTAAAACAATAAAACAAATAAAAGAATGAAAAGATTGTGTGAGCCAATAGGAATAGAGATCTGGAAAAAAAAGCTAGCTTTTAAAGAATGATTTTCTTTTATTTTTTATTTTTAGAGTTTTTGAGAAGAGAGGGATATTATCTTTTATTTAATTAAGAATTTTTGGTAAGTTTTCACACACAGGAAATTAGGGATTGAGAAGTTGCACAAATTAGTAGGTATTTTTGAATCTGAAGAAAAGGGGGATTTTGACCTTTTTGCTAAGGGGAAAGGGAGTTCTAGGAAAGGGTTTTGAAAATCTATTACTAGTTATTTTGGAGTCTTCTGAACAAAGGATGGGGTTCAAGATTTGAGCACGGACTCAGAGGAGATTCGAAGCAAGGAGGAGCTCTTCGTAAAGGCCGTTAGGAACCAGCGTCTTCAGATTCTCAAAGAAGCGTAGGACTCCAGGTTCCCGTCTCTACCTTTGATTTTCTGAATCTGCAAAATAAATAAATAAAAATTATGATTTGAATGAATTGGGTTATAAATAAACAAAAGAATCTGCTTGTGATTTAGATTTAAATTATTTTCTTGAGATTAGAAAATGAATAAACAAATAGGTTTTCCTTTGAAAAGAAAATCCATGTAGAGATTAGAAATAATGCTTTGCAAACAAATTGAAATAAAACTCTGTCGAATTCCAATTGCCCACTCTTATGGTTACTGAGGATCAATCTTTGTGTTTAAATAAATTTAAAATTTTATTTTATTTCGATTATCTTTAATATGCATTTTATATATGTGATGATTCTGTATTTTATAGAAAAAATTAAATTATCTGTGTTTATGTAATTATATATATATTCTTCAAAAAATATATATATTAAATATATATAGAGATTTCATATATATATATATATCCTTGTGTGCCTTTTTATTTAAATCTTTTGTTTGAAATATTTATACTTTAAGAAAAAATGAAAATTGAAACTTTCAAATTCCGCGTCTGTACTGTGCGAGTGGAATTTGTCTTGGTTTTCCGTGCCTTTTAAAAATATATATATATATATAAAATAAAACTTAAAAAGAAAAAAAGAAAAAAAGAAAAAAAAAGAAATCGAAATTCTATTTGATAAAAGTTTATTTACTCGAATTTATTGAAGGGGGATGGGTCGGCCTGTGCCGTACCCGTCCCCATTCCTCCCTCTCCATACGGCAGCCCCAGGCGGCAGTCCTAAGGACTGCCGAGTGCAGTCCAAAGGACTGCCACCGCAGTCCCAAGGACTGCTGTACGCAGTCCTTTGGGACTGCGCGCGTACTTGGTACGCCTGCAAAACCTTTCAAGTTTTTTATTTTTTTTTTGTTGTTTTGTTTTTATTTTTATATATGGTATATAAATATATTTATATATATATAAATATATATATTTATATATATCTTGTTTATTATTTATTTATTTATTTTTACTAATTGATTATCATTATTAAGATTAGTGATTAATATGTATATATAGGCGTTACAGTCATGCTTTAAATTAAAATAAAACAAAATAAATATATATATATATAGATATATATATATATATTTTTTTGAAAGTGATTTAGTTGGGTAAGCATGAGATTATTATCTTGGAATAATTATATATATATTATTTTTTTTGGAAAGTGATTTAGTTGAGTAAGCATGAAATTATTATCTTGGAATAATTAAAGAAAATAAATTAGATAAATTGTTATTAATTTTAGTGTTCTTTATTTTCGAGTCTATGTCGAATAAAATAGAGATATTATACGTAGTTGGTCGAATCGTCTTCTCGAGTTAGAAACTCGTGTGGTTTTGTTATTGTCTTCTATTTATTGTTATTGACTTTATCCTTGTAGGAATTCTGTTGTGTTTTGAACCTCTTTTGGACTATTGTGAACCTTGGTCTTCTCTAGAGGCATGTTTTAGATTCTTTGATGTTTATACTTGTATTTTTGTGATTAGAATATTGCATGAATTTGAGCTGTATTATCTGGAATGGTTGTACGTGGTTGTAGTCGTTGTGATTACGATGTATCGCAAGATGGATTTGCCTCGTATGTCTCATTTTGAGTTTATTCTTTAAGTGTTATCCTCGTGTTGGTTATACTTTTGGAGTTGAAGCTTATTGGCATTCTGTTAGGAAGGGTTGAATGGTTGTTAAAACTTTTGGTTATGAATTATTGTGAGAGGGTTAATGCCTCGCGTGTTCTATTGTAGTATTATGCTTCTTATGCTTTGGTTCAACCCTTGCCTAGTTTTGTTTTATGTTAGGGGTCATAGGGAGAGTGGCTCTTCGTGGGCGCCGGCGCCTCGGGTAAGAGGAAGTGCCAGGGGAACCCACGTAAGAGTAGTTAAACAAGTGATAACCTAAAGATAGAATTTAGGGGGATGGGTAGTAAAACATTAACAAGATAATGATGAAGCCTCATCCACCTGTTAGTGCTAGCACAGACTAAAGGGGACCGAGAAGGCCGTGGTTGGCACGGTCATTGCCTTGTCATCATGAAAGGTTAACGACTCTGCATGAGTAACTCTATGGAGCGGCGCCTTGAGATAGGCTGTCAGGAGAACCATAGATGGAAGCGGCACCTTAACTTGGTTGTCTAGAGAATCCATGTAGAGATGGAGGCGGCACCTTGTGATAGGTTGTCTGGAGAATCCATGTGAAACCATGCGATGACACTCTCCACTAGACATCCTTGTTGTTCTTGTTTCTTCTTGCCTCTGGATATTGTTATTTTTATGTTGTTCTGATTATAGGGCTAGGGAATCCATAGATGGGTGCCGGCGCCTCAATTGGAGGAAGAGCCAGGGGATCCCATGAGAGTTATGTGATGACCCTCCCTACTTGACACCCGTCTGACTTGTTCTTGTTGCCTATTGGAATGGTGTATTGAATGGTTGATTCAGAGTTATTATGGAATCGTGTTCTTTATATTGGTTCTGATTTATTTGGAAAAGTATTTTGGGTGTTGGTTCGGTTCCTCTGGATGTTATCTCTTTATGATGTTTCTTTGAATTTTTTTGTGAATTTGATTCATGATTGTTAATTGATAGTACTTCATGTTATTGTGATGAGTTTCTTGGTTTTAACTTGTCATGTGGTCTGCGAACGTTGTTGGTTGTTCATCGTATGCTTTGAATTGTATTAGATTTGTATCATAATGTGTTGAGTCGGTTTGACATTCATGGTCGGGTTCACTTCCTCATCACCTCTGAGCACGGGGGGTGAGTTACTTGTAATTCACATGGTTGGGTGGAACGTGCTCCGCACCCATTGGGTTCCCCATCAACATTTTGTCTTCTCAACATTCCGCAGTGGAGTTGTACCAGTATACATTTGTATTACATATTTCATTATTCTTGTATCAATCCCCATGCTGGGAAACTCAATGTAATTTCTGTTATCAAGAGATTGTAATGTAACAGTATAATGATGATGTAATAGTTAGGATCATTTGTAACTCTATTAAGAGATTTATCATGGATGTAATTATGCGATGTTTGTTATGCTCGCATCATGGTTATGGGATGTATCATTGTTATGGTTATTATAAAGTTAATAGTTATGTTGTAATCTTTATTTTTATTTCCATTTAGTTGTTGCGATGTAACCTCACGTGCCCCAGAGAACCAAGTGTGTTAATGCTATGTAATATGTTATGTGGTTATGGTTTAATGTTATTGCATGTTTACTTTTGTTATTTTTAAAAAAAAATTATTTTCATTGTGTGTGTTCTCTGGGGTTTGCACGACGGGCATTACAAATCGTTAGATTATTTAACACTTAATTGTCATGCCCACTTTTAATGTGGCTAACTCACTCAACACATCTTACACATCACACCATCATAGCATTACCTAGCTTCTAAATTTTATCACTATTGATGATACTATATTGACTAAGAAATAACTCATATGTGTACAAAAAAAGGAAATGTTTGTATTTACTTCACTAAGAACCTTCCATAGTAAGTATGTTATTGATGATAATAATGTTTCTAACCCAAATAGCACGAATGAAATAATTTACTATTCAACATTCATCCTAAGGTAACAATGTTGACGTTTCTTCCAATTGGGTTAGGTTACATTATTATTTTTTTCTCCTTATCTTGAGTGATAATGATAATAGTATTAATATCATGAGGATTTAAGATTTTCTATGATACTCACTCTATTATCGATTTTTTTTTTGTATTACTCAATACTATTCAGCACGATAAAAGTTTATAACATTATTTTAGCTTTTACTTAGTATTTTTGTTTAATGACTTAATCAAGGTTATATTTGGAATGGTAGTGAACCACTAGTAATACCCCGCAAATCCCTTGTTCATAATAATATCACCCATAGTGGCAATATTAAAGCTAACCATAAGATTTTAAAGATTCTATTTAATTTAATGTTACTATACATATTTATTATTGCCGTGGATATTTCTTTTGATATTAATGATATTACTATATTGACTACTACCATTAATAATGTCCACATTGATCATATTTATTTTCATCGAATTTTAATCATTAAAAATAATATCAATGTATAAATGACATTTAGTATCAATGTCATGCTTACTAACATCATTACCTACATTAACTTCAATTACGTCATCCCACAATATCGATATTCTTAGAACATCAATCCTTAATATCACTAATAAGATAATTCTTGATACTAATGTAAGATAGGAAAAAAAATATTATTATTTTATTTATTTGTTTAATTATCGTTTATTTAAATACATTCATCCCTTAAATATATAATAATTTAAAATTACAATATTTTAAAATTATATATAATTATGAATATTCTTTACAACTAAATAAATCACTTCCTATACATTTTAATTTACTTTTTAAAAGAATCTAAAATAAATAATAGAATATTTCCCTCTTTTCTTTCTTTTTTAAAGGGAATGGTAGAGTTAATTAAAGACTTAATCATTACCTTTATGCATACACTTATTTTAAAGTAATAGGATCCTTATTAAAGGAGTGGGGCATATTCTCTTTTCTTTTACTCGGGGATTATTCAAACGTAAGAAATGAGTTGAAGAATCCTGAAGGCTAATGTGAATGGGGATAGCGTGTAGTTAATAAATTTACATATTAATATTGTACTCCTCGGTTTGACATAATCACCCACTTCATGGATAAACACAACCTTTCCAATTTATCTATTAAGCAAAATATTTTATTGTCATATCCAGCACAAAAGTGAAGTATGGGGACCATATTCGACTCCATACCCACATATTGTGGTGATTATTCCATAAATAAAAATATAGCCTTATCTCTTGCTAATATAAGGGAGAGGACCCAATAGTTGTACATCCTAATTTTGCGCTTCTCAAAATTCTACATGGAAATTTTGAATCACTCCCAATTTTTTATAGTAGCTTACTTGAAAGTCCTTTGCTTATAACTTTTGTTTCAGGGCCACATCATCAAATATGATGCCACATCAACATTCTTTTTGTCAAGGCATCAAAAAGGCCCAAAAAAGAAGTGAGACCAATACTTATGTATTCAAGCATGGGTAATTGAGCGCTAGTGTGGCATCACATGATTGGTTGCATTTTAGATCAAAGGAATACATTTTGTTTAATTATGGGTAGTCAAGTCACAACTATTAGACATTAGATAAACAACTGCTATCACAACTACTGAGCACTATATAAGCAATTACTATCACAACTATTGAAACATGCTCAACTACTGGATCCTCTCCCCTACTACCATCCTCCAATTTGAATGGCTAGGGTGTGTTTGTGACCATCGTTCCTTCATGGATTTTTTTTCCTTACATTACAAAAGTTTGTTTTCAAACCCAAAAAGTGAAAACATTTAGGAAATACTAGGGGAAAACCCCTGATTTCCGTTCATGATCCGATTTCCTTTCACTCCTTGTTCACCTGTCCCCCCAATATCCGTTTACATTTTAGTCATTAAGATGTTGTAGTTATGCCAATAAAAAATTAGACATTACACCAGTATATGTTCACTACTTAGTCTGTAACCAACCAACAAAAAAAAACAAATTTAAACATATATTGGTACAATTATGTTTTCAACACAAGTCAACTTGCACAAAATAAAGTCATTTATGAATTAAAAAAGGTACACTGATGTTTACAATAACCACTCCTTGCAAGTGGCTTAAAGCTTCTAGTGCATTGTATTTACATGTATACATAAACAGTTAATGGTGCACAATGTCACATAATTTAAAACATTATAAACAATTAATGGTGCACATTCTGACATAATACAAAACATTGAACAACTTTATGAGCTATCAGTTGCACAATCACCCACACATCTCTTGACATCTTCATGCATTAACTCCATCTACTTCTGGTACCTGTATAAACAGTTAATGGTGTAAGGCTCCCTAATATACCAAAAAACATAGTATAATTCATATATCTGACTGAATTTAATAGAGCCACCTATTTTGACAATTAAACCAAATATAAAATTGATTTCCTAAAGGTCACGACAAAACTCAGGCATAGATGGCCACTGCAAAATGAAATGATAGATTGTTTCCCACAAAAAATTCAAATTTGAAACTCACCCACCATAATTCAATGCATTCAATTTACCCATTCGAATGAAGTTTTAAGAGGGAATTTCCATAGTCATTTTCATTATGAATTCTCCCCTGCTTTCACTGAATATCCTTTGCAGACTTCAGAGTTTACTAAGGCAACTTCTGCACATTCCTCTTAAAAGGGAGCTTATTTAGGTTGGTACACCCAGAATAAGTAAATTCATGTTTTTATTTATCAGTATATTGGATTTACATTTATGTTGTCTGTTTCATTATTCAATATTCTCTTTTATATTTATGTACTCATTGTTTACATTATTTTCAGCCTCTTTGTTTTACATTTATGTTGTCTGTTTCAATATTCATGGTTAATCTTATCTATTTAAGTACTCACTGGTTACATTATTTTCAGCCATACTGTTCTACATTTTTGTTGTTTGTTTCATTATTCAATATACTCTTTTATATTTATCAGGCATAATGTTTTATTTATTCAATATATTCAGTGTTTACATTATTATCAGGCTTAATGTTTACATTTATGTTGTCTGTTTCATTGTTCAATATAATCTTTTATATTTATGTACTCAATGTTTACATTAATTTCAGGCATACAAATAATTTTGCTTTCACTCAGCTATTCAACTTAGCATTATTTAATCATATCGTAGTTACATTATATTTATATTTATATGTACTCAGTGTTTACATTATTTTCAAGCATACCAATAATTTTTCTTTCAGTCAGCTATTCAACTTAGCATTATCCATTATTTAATCATATCGTAGTTACATTTTTTTCACCTGCATTCATCATAAATCAAAGATTATAATAGCAACATTATACCATACATCAAATATAATAACATCAGCATTACCCATTTTTTAATCATATCACAATTATATTCTAAATCTGTCTTTAATAATGTGTAGGGTTTCATCATAGCAGATTGTATATATATATAAATAATCTAATAAGAATGTGTAGGGTATCATCATAGTAGATTGTATATATATATATATATATATAATCTGATAAGAATGTGTACGGTTTCATCATAGTAGATTGTATATATATATAATCTAATAAGAATGTGTAGGGTTTCATCATAGCATATTGTATATATATATATATATGGTAAGAATTTGGTGTTTGATTGCATTTTGGCATCTTTAAAAATCATTTATGTGTATGGCATGAAGGGTTTGACTGTAATCATTTCTATTTACATGTGACTGCCAACTGGTAGAAAAATGACCCCTCATGAATTATTCTATCTTATTCTGTCATATTCTTATCAGACTGAAGAAATACATACATACATACATACATACATATATATACATATATATATAGTCATGCCATGTACTGTTTCCTCATATCAAGCCGTGTAGAGTTTACATGTGACCAGTACAAATATGATAGACCAATACAAATTTGATCCACCTCTCTCACCTGCAAGATTGTTTGTTCAATAGTGGATTTTTTGTTGGGTTCGATGGTGTTTGATTGCATTTTGGCATCTTTAAAAATCATTTATGTGTATGGCATGAAGGGTTTGACTGTCTTATTCTGTCATGAATTATTTTATCTTATTCTATCTATAGCATCGAATTTTTGACTGCTATGCCTTTTTTTGACATTATTCTATGAAGTAATCACATGTAATGTGATTTAAACAAAACATTGACAAAATTTTGAACAATTATCATCATGAAATTTATTGGGTATATAATAAGATACTTAATCTTCAAAGATTTTTTCATTTAATCTTATATGGAGCTTTAGAAAACGTCTCCACATCTCTTCACTTGCAAGATTGCTTTTTCAATAGTGGGTTTTTTTGGGCGTCATTAATGTTTGAGCGCTATGATTTCTGTCGACATTATTCTATGAACTAATCTCATTTTATTCTTTGCTGCACTAACAAGTTATTCAATTTTTACTATCCATGCAGGTTAACTAGAAAATTAAGGCACCTGCTAGAAGAACTACAAGGGTTGTAGGAAGAGGAAAATGTGCAATTAGAGTAACTCGTGGGGTGCACTTTGTTGAAACACAACTTGATGAGGAAGTTCATGCAAATCCCAACCCACAAGATGTTCTTGACTCTGCAGATGAAGCCACCAACACAACAGAAGCCGAATCTCCTATTCAGCCAAATGTTCAACCTGCTGTGCAACTACCCTCACCTGTACCCATTAGGCAGTGGACATATGTTGATATGGAAGGAGTAGTTAAGAGTGTTGAAGAACACAACATGTCAATCAGGGCAACAACAATCAAGTGGGGTATGCCACCTAGCAGTTTGAGGGTGTGGCTGTTAGGACGAACCACCACAAAGAGGAGGGGTCCACATACAATTTTAATTGAAGAGGAGACTAAAGTTGTCCAATGGTGCAAGGACATGGCAAGATTGGGCCACGGACTGCAAGTAAATCAACTACAAGCCATAGTTTCCCAAATAACTACAAATCGACCCAATCCTTTCACAAATGGGGTCCTCAGGAGGTCATGGTGGGCAGGATTTTGAAGAAGGCACCCAGATTTGACAATCAGAACAACTGAAGGAGTGGATAGTGACAGAGTGATTATGGTTTGTTCTTCTGTCGTGCAAGCATTCTACAACAACCTCGAGAACCTGATCAAACTTAACCACTATGGAGCAAGTCGAATATGGAACTGCGATGAGACTAGTATTCAGGCTGGTAGGAATTGTGGCATGAGAGTTATTGCCAAATTGGGTACAAAATGTGTACCACATTTGGTTTCAAAAAGTAGAGAGTGGATCATAGTGCTGGCTTGTGTAAGTGCAACTGGGACAAGCATTCCCAGGTTCTACTTGTTTAAATCAAAGAGGCACATGCAAAACTATATCTTTAATTGTGAGGTAGGGCCATTGATGGTAGTCCAAGAACATGCATGGATGACAAAGGAAATACTTCTCAAATGGTTAGACCATTTTGCAGCTAATATCCCCGATGGGGTTTCATAAAAAAATAGGGCCCTTCTCATTTTTGACGGTCATGGCAGCCACGTGGCTTTCAAGACCATTGAACAATCACAAAAATTAGGAATAGACCTGCTAACGCTGCCTGCTCATACCAATCACAAGCTGCAACCATTGGATGTTAGCATTTATGCTCCATTCAAGGCATATTTCAGAGAGGCAAGAACTATTTGGCAAGCTGCAAACCCGCATATTGATAATGGACATGAAGAGTTGGCAAGTCTTGCAAGCCAAGCTTTCAAAAAAGCCTTGAAACCAAGCAACATTGTTAGTGGG
>VDFB02098659.1:106877-134118 GCA_007258455.2 Sequoia sempervirens
AGATGAGTATAAAATTATAAATCTATGTATTATATTATTAATTTATTTTATTGTACATTTTTAAGAATTCTTTTGAAAAAAGTGATATTCTTATAAATATATATATATTAATAGAATAACTCAAACTAATAACTAAAATTAATTATATTAGCTATTTTGTTTATTATTTAAAATATTAAAAATTATGCATAATTTAATAAATAATATTAGTTGTAATTTTTAATTAATTATATTATTTTAAACTAATATAGTTTAATATATTTAAAATAATGATGTTATAAATGCATAGAAGTGTAACTAGTACTAATTTATTAAAAACTATTCACTTAAATTAATACAAGGCTGCACTGTGCAGTTCTTGTCAAATGCTGAAGGGTAGTTTTGTTCTTTGAAGTGAAGAGAAATTATGGTTTTTTGTATAGACAATAATTTTACTTTTTATGGGCAAAGCTATTAATAGCAAACCTTTTGTACTTGCATAAATAACCATATTGTGCCAAAGCTCCAAGTGCATATAATGATCACCAAATTAAGTTTCAAACATCTTGTACCATATATATGCATACACACACACACATATGTATGTATATATACACCATTTCTAGAAACTAGTATTATATTTATGTATGTATAAATATTTATGTATTAGGACATAAATTGGGGCTTGCATATTATTCCTACGCATGCAAACTACTCTTTATTTGAGATTTTTTTTGTCAATTAGTTAACTTACCCCATGCAGGAAAGTATTTATTTGATATATTTTTCCACAATGCTCATGCAACACATGCATGCTTTTATATTTCTTGGGGAAGTTTGTCCCACATTCCTTTAGTATGTTTCTACATTTTGCATACATGTTTACCATAACCATTGTATTATAATAGATGACATATTTCCTTTCTCCATAATGTATTAATGAATTTCCAATCGCTATTTCAAGCTCTCGTTCTAGACCAAGATAGAAGGATGTTGATTTGTATTGTTCTAGTTGTTACACAACTAGGCGTATTTGTTTTTGACCAAGTACAATAATATCCCACTTTTTTTTCTATAAGACTTTAATGCAAGCATCAATCCTCGATGCCAAAAGCACATAGCTTCGCCTCAAATAGAATCAGGCTTATTTAAAGTTATTTACATAAGGTCCCACAAGTAGAACATCCAAAATAAGGGGAAACCTGAAGGATATATGCTTCAATGCTCATGGAATGCCATGATTGTAGAATATGCACAAAAAGATTTCAAGAAAATGCACAAGAAGCTTTCAAGCAAATGCCATTAGCAGGTGTAATGCCAAATTCCACAACTTTTGTCAGTGTCTTGCCTTCTTGTGCCACAATGGGAGATTTGGAAGAGGCTATGGAATTACCCCAAAATGTACAGATACATTTGACTGAATGAAGTTTTGAACATAGATTTGGTGAATGAAGTTTTGGAACATAGATTCAACACTTGAGATGAAAAAAAATCATCATAGCACCATGGAGAGAAGTGATTGATAGTTAGCATATTAAATTCTTCTAAAATAAAAAATATTAACAATGAAATGGGAAAGTATATTAAGTTGTCATAAAAGAACCTCTAGACCTAGAATTAAAAACCAATAATCAAAATGGGAAATGGTCATTTCTAATGAGAGTATACACCATGAATAGAATGCTTTTGATCAAGCCTAGGAGCCCCATTGATGGGAAAGGTCATCGATGTCACAACTTACATCATTTAGTCAATTAATTATCGAATCGGGTGTGTCTCTTTGTGCCATATGCCATAAGCGATGCTTTGTCACAAATTTTGGAGGATTTTGCAATCGTATTTCTATAGTGACTTCTAGTTTTCAATTTGGCTCCTTCAGAGCTTTCGTGATTTAACTTCCCAAACCCACTAATTCCTGCATTTCAATTCTATCTATTTCCTAATTTAAAGTTATTTTGACTTATATTTTTACCCTGGAATTGATTGAGACACCATGGAAAAGACCAAAATTTAACTTAATTCTTAATCTAGATTTCAAAATCCAAATGTAATTCTTAATTTACTTCAAATGAAATCTCTCTTTTAAGATTTGCTAGAAAATAAATGCTATTTTAAAGAAACAAAAATAAATTGCAAAGAAATAATTATTAAGTGTCTAGAAAACATAAACACTAATTTCCATGAATAGATTCCAAAAAAAATTAGTTTCATCTTTCCATAAGTTTCCATCATTGCTTCCATTAAACCTAGTAGATAATTATTATCAAACTTAATTTCTACAAACAGATCTAAATAATGATTAACCTAATAAACTTCATAACAAATCTAATAAAACTACCCTAAATCCATGATGAAATTTAGCTTAAAAAAGGGATTATTAAACATAGTTAAGGAAAAATGATTCAAACATAATTAACATTCCGACACATCATCCAATGAACATAAATAAAATAAACCTCGCAGAAATACTACACAAGGTCAATTCCTTTGGCTTCGAGGCCCTACTCTTCCCGTGAGACTCCTTAACACGTTGATTTGAGCTAACCCCTTTATTTTCATTCAAATTGATCAAAATAGGGATGCAAAACAAAGTAGTGCAACCATTACAAAATTCTAGTAAAAAATTATCTAACTCCTTTCTAAAACCTAAAGATGGATATTTATAACTATATCCTTATTGAATTCAAAACATGGTGTTAACTGCCAAGATACAAGGTGTCTAAACTAAAGATTAAAATAGAACTAAAACATAACTAAAAATAGAAAAAGGGAAAAATGCCAGATCAACATTGGGACTAGAAGTTCCTAAACCGACTAAGAGGAGCTGACTTGAAACTTCAGTGATTCATCATCCAGCTGGAGCAACCGGTGGTGTGATTGTCTTCATGTGGTTAAATAGGGAGTTTAAGTTTATCTTTGAACTAAGTCATCAATCAATAGTCTTAAATACCCTGAATAAGATCCTTAAGAATAGGATACCAATTGTGACAGTAAAAGATTAAAACTATATAATTAACTCATCATTATCATCACAAAAGCAACACATTTAATATAGAGCATTACCTCTAATATATTTACCAAATTAGCCAACATAAAGTAAAACAAGTAAATATATTAGCATATAGTCTACCACCAGTCATGTTAATTAATAATATAAACAAGTCTTTTAAACCATAAAATGACTATTTGAAAGTATTTTTGAGCCCCTCATCATTCTCCCCCACCTATTTTGAACCATGTCTTCATGGTTCTTTGTCAATAATTATAGTGGTTTCCTTGTCTTTGTTCACTACTTCCATCCAAATGGCACAGTTGAACACTCCTTCCCTATATTGTGGTGGTAGTCTAGTCTCGAGTGCAAAGCCATTGTTCTCCTTTAGTTTCTCATACCAGGTTTTTAATACCTCTGCCGGAATACTGTCAAGTGCATTGAGCTTTGGGGTAGGCATTATGATGATCGACATCCTGAACCGCATACCAACCCAAAATTCATGTTGTTGTTCTATTAAAGAGATCATGTGCCTTACTCTTATTAAGCTCCATCTGATATTATTTGGGATTATAGGCTCCCTTCTTAATGTCTCAGGGATGGTGCAATATCTTTCTTGACATGCATTTATTGCCACTTGAGGAAGTGTTCCTACAACATTTTAGAAAGTAGATATATTATTTAGCAAATTGGAAACATAGAGAGGATTGATATTGTTTTTCCTTACTATTGATTGGACTCTTGTAATATACTTCTTTGCATGAGGCATTTTAGGTCTCATTGGCAATCCGTACCTTTTATGTGCCTCTTTGTATTTTTCAATCTTCTTCGACCATTCAACTTGATTTTGCATTAAAGAGACAAATGACCAGATTAGAAATTCCCCAACATAAACATTTAACAAAGAATCATCATTATCCCCCATCAAAAACCCATGCTGGAAAAATTCACACATTTGGTTTTGAATATCAAGATGGCTATGGAAATAGTCCTACAAAAAATATTTGTCATTATGATAATCAAGGTTTCTCCTTAAAACTAATTGATTGAGCTTCCATTGCAAAAATTTCTCCCTAAAAAATAATGCATATATCTCTAATGGCCTCCTCATTGAAAACATTGTAGAGGATATCTCAATTGATTTTTCAAATCTTCTTTCTACTTCATCTCTTTCTTCCTCTAATTGCTGTACTTGTCTTTTTAATTGGTCATTTTCATGCTTCAATTTTAGGGCTACTAAAGAAATATATCTAGGTTAAGTTCTTCATGGAACATCTGATGGAATATCAAAAGGAATAGGAGGTAGAGCAAGGTAATTTGGTGGATCCGTAGAAGTAGAAGCCTCTTGAGAATAAAACCTAATTGACTATTTTTTTAATTGCTCTTCCTTCAACTGCAATTCCTCTTTTAATTTCATTATTTCTTCTACACTTGCCAATGCTTGTGCACTAGCCTGCTGTAAAGCTTCCTCAGTGTTATTCAGTTGTTCTTTGTACCTTGCTTCCTTTTGTTCAATTTCATTTTCCATTTCCTTTGTTCTATTGAGGGATTGTTGTAATTCCTCTTCTTTTATTTTCAAGTTTTCCTCAAGAAATTGCATATTCCTTTTCCTGCTCTAACTTAGCTTCAAATTTGAAAATTTTCATTATTCTCAACAATTCTTCTGTTTCTAATTCTTCCTCATTCTATATTTCATGAAATTCTTCCTCTTCAATTATCGGCTCTTTTCCTTTTCTTCTCTCAACAGCCAGCGAAGGTGAAGGTGATATCTCGACTTCTTCTTCCTCAAATTCTTTTGAGGATTCCCTTTCTTTTGATTGTGCTTCAGACTCTTCAACATAGTAATGGACCTCAGTTATAGGGGTTCTTTCAAGAGATGGCATTGGGCCTTTAGGAGGGATGTGAGGTTGTTTAGGGGACTTCACTAGCATTTGGGTTTCTTCATGGGCTTTAAAAGTTTCTTTAGGGATTTTACAAAAAGGGGTTTCAAATATAGGGGTTTCTTTAGGAGTCGACACAATAGTCTCAACATTACTAGGGATTTCTTCAGTCAAGTCTTGTTTTCTCTTTTTGGAGGCACTACAGGCCACTCTAGTGGATTCCTATTGCTTTTTTTTTCCCATTTTTCTGTTCTCCTTTAGAAGATTCTCCCTTTTCCACTTTTTCCCTTTTTGTCATGGCCCCTTTTTGGGTTTTTCTTTATGTTTTTAATAGGTGCAAATAGAAATTCAAGCCAACCTTGTTTCCTAGATTCTTTCTTCAAGAAATGATGTTTAATTATCAAATGAATTAAACCATGATATTTTATGGAAGAATCTCCCCTATATTTTACCCAAGAAATCATTAAAGTAATTTTTTGAAACAAAAATGTTGGCAAATTGATTCTAGCAGAAGGTTTTATGTTTCCATACTTTAAATGTATCAACATTCGCATTCTTGGCCCTAATATAGTGTCGTATTGTCCCTCACATGTGAATAATTTCACTACCCACATTGCAACAATTCTCCAAGGCTCTTCCAAGCTATTACGAGCTATTCCCCACTGATCTTCTTTATGCATTAGAATCTAAGGCTTCTTTTCTGGTTCTTGATGAAATTCCACCACCAATTTATATTGAGATATAGTCATATAGGTAAACAAATTGGCTTTCTTGATAGTAGATTGGTTTAAGGGCACCTTGGGTCTCCATGCCTCTTTGAGGCCTTGTTTTTTTTTTTTTGTGTTTGATGTCAAGTTTTATTTGATGTAATAAGGTCCTAAGAACCATCTTAAATGAATTTTAATAGGTTTTCTAGGCTTGTTGTTGAGTTTTTGGTCTTGGTGATAACTTTTAATGTAATAACAAGGTCTCCATCCTCACTTTGTAAGCTTGGTGCACCTTGGAAAATTAAAGAATAAAAATTACATGATGCAACTAGGTACTTGAGGGGAGTTTCCTTGGTGTTTTGAAGTGGTTTTTTATGCCTTTGATAGCTCTTGAAGACTCCTTGTAGTCAGGTTTGTGGTAGTTGTGTAACTTGCCTTAATGAGGCAATTTGGTGTCTAAAATGAAGTTTTATTAGTTCTAACATCCAACTAATTCAAATTTAAGTTGGAGGAAATTGGGAAGGGTTGTTGGAGGTTGATATAAGCCTCTCATGGTCGAGGCATGGATGTTGATGAATCATTTTTGAATTTCTAATGCAAAAGCTTGATGTTTTCTGGAAATCTGTGTAAATTTCCTGTTCTACTGCGTGGTACGGCCTCTGTACTTACTATATGGGTAAAATATTATTATGGTTGGATAGAGGGAAGACCTGTATTTCTTTTGGAGGTGATTTTACAATTTTTCATTGAGTATAAAGAAGATATCATCATTTTAACAGGAACTGGTTTGAAAACCATCAAAACTAGGGTTTTGATTGAAGAATGGCTCTTCCTTCCATCTCCATGTTGTAATACAGCTAATTATTGGTGGGATGGAAGATATTTGTGTATATTTTCATATTTTCAAGGTTATAGAGAATGGAATGTTGTGTGGAGGAAGTTTTGCAATGTTCTAGGCTTGGCATCCTCATGTGACAGGCCTAGATTGTGAAGCAAAAATTTGAGTTTTTCTTTTCTAGGGTGATTTTAATAGTGAAGGATCTTTGGGATGATAGAAATATATGTGAATAACCTGTAAGAATTTTTTTCAAGGCTTTGGGGTGAAGGGGAGAGCCTAGATAATCAAAAATCCTATTGTAGCCAACCAATTAGGCCTCTTGGAGTAGCGTTGTTTTGGTCCATTGCACCTTTTCTACTCACTATCACAAAGGGAGGTTTTGGGGCCTTGTAGGGGCATACAATACCTGTCTAAGTTTAGTGGTTTGGGCTTGATATAGGATTGTATGTGGATTTTATATTGACTGTCCTCCCAGGTAGGGCTACAAGGCTTATAAGGGTAAAGAGGCTTAAAGGTTAGAGCGATAAAGAAATGGAGTTTCCTAAGTGAAAGTTGGGGTGTTATGTTTTGGAATATCCTTTTTAATCATGTCCTAAGTGGTTCCAAGCCCCTTGGTTGCGTTGAGTACAAGAACCCTAGGTGAGTTGGGTCATTTCCTTGAAGGAGTAGTGGATTGATAAGGTCTGCTTAAAGAGTATTTAAGAGAGTTGTCCTAAGTTGGTGGTTTGATCATTTGGTTGATCATCTAAGGAAGCTTACCTTTCTCACTCTGCATCATAGATACATTCTAGACAATTCAATCCTTGCATCAAAGATTGTTGAATGGGCCCAACAAACTACTCATGATGCCCTTACTATTAAGTTAAAACTTTGACAAGGCATATGATTGCATCAAATGTCCTTTCATTTATAAAAGGCTCAAATGGATTTATTTTTAACCCTAAATTATTATCACACATTCATCTCTTTTTTAATGAGTGATTGCACAATAGTGTGTCCTACTTGTGGGATGAGGCAAAAAAATAATCCTAAAATTTCAAAATTACAAAATACCAATTAAATGAAGGACCTTCATTTGAAGGTGATGTTGTCATGACCTTTGAATGAAGAACCTTCATTCAAAAATGATGCCATGTCAAGACTTTCAAATGAAGGTATTTTTTATTTTAAATATTTCATGTCCAAAATGCTTTATAAAAGGAACCTTTGCATGAAGGACCTTCAAATGAAGACCTTAATTCAAAGGTCCTTCATTAGAAGATCCTTCATATGAAGGTTCCTTTAATGCCATCCCATTATAGCTCTAAAAATTGTTAGAGATATTTTTGTTTCAAAGTAGAGATTGGACCATCAAATAGTGTCACCATGACTCTACCAAGATGTCCATCAAATTGATAAACCATGACTTAACAACCACAAATTCACAAGAAAATTTCCCCTGTCAGCCCTAGGGAATCAATTCAATGCCAAGTTTCTTGCTTTAATAGACCCCTAAATGAAATGAACCTCTATTATACCATGTTTCACACCAATCCACTGAGTTACAGTTCCAAGATAGTGGGTGGATTGGTGGATGTCATTTCTATTTAGCCCTCAAACCCTTACACAGGAAAAATAGGGCAGTCCCTGTATTTGATTATTTTCTCCAACATAATAGTGATTTAGAACTTCAAAACAAATTCAAATTAAAGGGAACACATATATTTATCTACACCAATGATCTCAGAGCATTTCAAGCTTGTACGGATCCATACAACACAAAAGAACTTAAAAAAAATAGTAAAAACACAAAAAATTGCTTCAAGAACGTGGTATTTGATATGAAATTTAGGTATCAAATCCTCCAAAAATTGTAACAATTGCAATGGAATGGGAATACAATATGATAGAAGTGGGATAAGAAATGCATCGTTTGAAGCATCAAACCACTATGCAAAGATGAAAGAAAGTGATAACCCCTTAAACTGAAAAAGTTTCTTTTAACTTTAAGTTTGTTGGGTAGCCAATTCTTTTAAGTTATCAAATCCTACCATCATATATAATCAAAATGTTGTTGTTTCAAATGACTATGAGCACTAACTTTCACTATTTGAAGATGTTGAAACCTTGTCATAGAGAACTAGAACATTGATGCAACCACTCATCCTACCTTAAAATATACCAAAAGTCTCCTAGCAATTAGACATAGGAAGATTTAAGATGACTTAAACATTTTTATTGCCTAAGCATAAACTTATGATGACTTAACTAGGCCTAGTACACACTCCCTCCTCATTAACCACTTAGACATATGGAAATTAAATGTAAATTTGCTGCTATTTTTAGTCATGTAGGTGTCCAATAAACCACTTGGTGGTGTTGAACCCTTCAATTTTATTTACTTGAATGAAGAGAAAAAGTCCTTTGATTACAATTAGAGAATACATTTAAGGCCTTGGTTGTGTAACTGGTGGACCATAGTCACATTTAACACTTTTTACAAAGTTTGGGAGTTAAAACATTAAGTAGATTTGATTTGTGATGGACACATTTGGACGGTAGTAACAATAACTTGCAATCTATCAAGACTTGATTACCTTATAACTTGTCAAATTCTAGCGATGAAATGATAGATTAATCATAACGTCACCTTGGGATCACATCACCATGAAAGAGCTTCATCCAACATCCTTATGAGTGTAGGTACCACCAAATTGGTATTTGTCATATCTATCTTCCTCAAGCGAGGGAAATTGAGGACGAGAAGAGGAAAGCGAGACATGTAGTAGGTCTAAAAGAGGGAGATCAACTAGAGGTCAAAAGATTAGAAGAAAATTCCTTAAACACATGGAATTTTTTCTTGTTGAAGGGGGTCATGTTCTTATGATGATGAGAGCATAGGTGACATCAAGGTGCCCTTGAGGTACACACATCTACGAAAACAATGGGTACCCAAGGAACTTCCTCCAATAAGCACTGATTTTTGTGTCAACGAGAGGATATATCGCATAGCACCATCATCATTACATGGTTTGGGCCTATTTTGCATGGATGGCATAAAGGTATGTTACGAAAAAGTTACTGAATTGATGGAGTATGTCGGACCCTGTTACAGTTACAAAGATCAGATGTAGCTGGTTTGATATACACGAAGTATGCACTGTCATCAAATTATATACATCTAAAAGATAAGGATCAAAATAAAGGAGTGGCTATGTACATTGACGAAAGTCCAAAAGCATCAAGGAATATTGCAGGGTTTATAAAAAGTACATGATTTGGGTCAACAAATAAGCAACCCAATTGCATATTCGAGGCACGCAAGGGAAACCGTGTATTCGTATGTGCGATAAAATTAATAACTGTAGGGGAAGAGTTGATAATCAATTACAATTTGAATTACTTAGATACAAACATAGTTGCTATGGGGGAAGTACGTACTATATACCATTTTACCCAACCTCCAATTCATGACTCCAATATATCATTTTATTATTATTATTTTTTTTGTAAGTCTATTGGTTTCATTTTGGTAATGTTTTTTTATATTTAATTTTTGTCACAGTAGGACATTGATCATATGGGGAAGGCTCTAGCCTATAGCATAGATTGCGATGCATCTTTAGGCGCTTCTACCCGACATGTTATAATAAAGGTCCAACAATAAAGTAGGAAAATGACCAAAAGAGAGAAACTTTGAGTATTAATGATAAGGAAATTTTGGGTATGCATGTTATAATAATGTTCTAGCAGTATTTGTTAGGGCATCATTTCATCATTTGGATGGATTATCAAAGGATTATATCTCGTGTTAATCTAAAGTTTATATTTTTGTAGGAGTGACTAAAAATATGTAAAAGATGATGGATTATGTCTAAACAAAAACTTTCCATCTTATAGCTAATTAATCCTTAATGTTTGATGAGTTTAGAGCTCAAATAATTCTTGTATATGCATGTGTAGCAATAAGGGAGCCTATGTGAAGATTGAAATTTAAAACATCACTTTGGTATTTTTCCTTAGGCAGTGAAATGATATTTTGAGTAATACAAACCTACACACGCAAATGTGTTTTGTATTGTTATTCAATACCATGAAGATTGGAATACAAAAATATCAAACCAAGCAAGAATAATCAATTCATAAGATTATTTTGTTCTAATAGGGTTGACTAGTTGCTTGTTTCTTTTTGATTGTTAGGAAGTCATCAATATACACTTGGTTTTCCTGCCTTCTCTTGCCTAGTGGCTAGAGAGTTTCTGCAGAAGGCATCAAAGTAACCTTCAAGATTGATAATGACAATGAGTACAAGGTCAGTATAACTTAATGTTAATTGGGTATGATTTTATTTGTTCAAGACCAATTTAGATTTATTTTCTTCTCACACTACTTTTATTTACATTTATGTTTTGCTAATATCCATTTTCCTTTACATTCATATTCTTCTATACATATTGTGTTTACAATAATGTTTTCCTTAATTTAATCTAGGGGAGAGGACATAGTTTGGCCTTCAACTAGGTCAAGAACTGGGGTCTAGCTAGGTCCACTTGGAGAAGACTCAATGATAACTATCAATGCAATACGCAAGGGCTCCACCACTAACTAGAAACTTAACCATCTTCTGTAGCTGATCAAAGGACTATCAGACGGGCTTGTAGCCTTGAAAGTTAGTCACATCTACAGGGAAGGAAACACTAGAGCAGATGAGCTAGAAAAATTGGCCACTGAAACTGACAGGTAGGACAATTACGTGGTTAGGCATCGGGAAAGTTTTCAGCATTGGCCTACACAGCGGTGGCGATCAAATAGCACATGGCAATAAAGGCCATATCTTTGCATCATTCTTAACAAGATAGGGGTCGATATCAAGAACTCATAATTAAAGATTAAATCAAGGAAAGATCTCCTTGCAAAAAGCTGGAGGACGCATTAATAATCATCCTTGGGGATGCGTACCATCAATGAGAGAAGTGAAAGCTTGACACACATGAAGGCCTTGTTCGGTACATTAGACTTCATGAGGTAATATGGCCTTTGTTTACAAAGGACAAATTTTGTTTTATTTTAGCACAACCACATCTCAAGCAAGCCAAAGATAGAAACATCCGAAAGGTGAGGTGTGAGTTGAGAGGAATGGAAACGCCACTGGAACTAGACATGGATAGGCAGATGCATGCTTTCAGAGGGGAGATAACAGACAAGTGGCTCCAAGGATTGCTACAATCCTCTCATCCTCTAATTCTTTGGGAAACTAAAAATGTGCTTGGGCTAGAGTTCTTGAAAGCCTACCATAGAGCCAGAGGAAACACAAAAATCTCGACATTGTTTCTTGCGGTCCTCCTGCACATGGGAGTTTCAAAAGCAATAAGCAAAAAATTGACCTAGGTGGTCTTTGTGCATGCTTGGATGGGTGACATAGACATAGTAGTGGATAATGTGGATGACAATAGGAAAATTCCTATGCCACAATATTACTACATGATGTGCATGAGAGGTCAAGAGGTGATGAAGTTCCCCTTGATTCACACTATTTACTCGGAGGGCTTTGAGAAATTATGGGATGAGAGGGACAAAAATGTCTTTTTTCTCCTTAGGGTAGTGAATTTGACCACCAATCTTCCTTGTGGCTGGGCGACGAGGTACATTGTGGATGAGGGTCTAGAGGAGGAGATAGTTGCAGGCAACGATGACGACTGGGACCTAGGAGAAGGAGAAGAATGGCTAGCCAACGATCAACGAGACCCAGAGGAAAAGGCCAAAATCCCAATGCATAAGAAGTGTGGTGCAGATTTCCCGGTGATTGCTAGCTACAAGGTGTATATGAAAAGGTGTGAGTCTGAGGATGATGATGCTTGAGTAGTACCTAGTTGGAATGGTTTGATAGTCTATAGATGTGGTATTTTGAAAGCACAGTTCCTTTCTGTAGCAAAGAATGTTGAAATAGTAGTAGCATATAGTTTTTTGGAGTTAGTCCTGGGTGTGGTATATGTAATTATAGGTCTCTGGTTTTTCTATCTCTGAGTAGGTAGTATCTCTGGATTGGCCACTCCTACAGAAAAGGCCTCCCAAAAAATTTGGTTGTAATGCATGGTTTGGGTAGGTAGGTGCTCTGGGTTGGTTAGTATTATAGAAAAGGCATCCTAGTAATTTTTGGAAACTCATGTACTCTATTTCAAAATTAATACAAGGTGTTGCCCCTAGCAGTGCTTAACGATAAAAAAAAAAAAACCATTGAACAAAGCAATGAAGAGCACCTTGAAAAGAATGCCAACATTTGAACATCTAAGTCTTTTTGATGAAAACATCATTACAATTTTTTTTATCTACAGTATTCTTTTTTCCTATTCGCCTCTCTCCTTTTGAAATTAAAAAATGGATACTTATACATCAAATGTTTGAAAGGACACATCCTTTCATAAATGTCTTATACATCAAATATTTCCCAGAGTCACTTTGATAATCATTTTGATCCATTTGTATCTTCATTGGCACGAGATCATGTATCACTAGGATATTCTGAGTCTCCCCGATTATTCTTTCAATCTCAAGTATGTCACCAAGACTCCTGCCGATGTAATCTTATCGGCATGACATAGCGGGTCGGGTAGACATTCAAAACTTACTCCAATGGTATATGTCTTGCCGATATGCTTCCCTTGTGCTTCATCGATGAGACAAGATGAGTATCTTGCTAATGAAACTTCATCGCTGAGACCACAGGCCAGTCCTCCTGATATATCTTCTCAAGAAATTTTGATCACTATAATAGTCTTGATCTTTCACCGATATGCCTACATTTGAATGAATAGTTTTTTTTTTAAATTGTATTGTTTCGTCGAACTTTTGATGAAAGCAACCGATGAACCTCCAAAAGCGTTCGACGAATTTGCAATACGTCCGATGAAACTTTCATTGTAATGAATTGCCTATTTCATCACAATTTTGACCAACTTCTATTGTTGTTCTTTCGATCTCAAGGATGTTGCCAAGACTCTTGCCGATGTAATCTTATTAGCGTGACATAGCGGGTCGGGTAGACATTTAGAACTTACTTTGATGGTATATGTCTTGCCGATATGCTTCCCTCGTGCTTCATTGATGAGACAAGATGAGTATCTCGCTGATGAAACTTTCGTTGTAATGAATTGCCTATTGTGTCACAATTGCGACGAACTTCTATTGTTGTTCTGATGCTTTGGAAAAGGCATGCCACTTATGTTCTGTCTATTGTTCATCTTTAGATCAACAAAATTTTCATCGATATTCTAATGAACAATAGATCCCTTTTTCGTGGTGACAACCGACGAAGCTGAGTCATGATTTCGATGTTTTAAAGCTAGTCGGGAAAATGATGAAAAATTTAGTGATGAAAATTATTTCAGTGATTCATCGGTATTCTGACAATAGGTTGTCGATATTTCAACAAAATTTGATAAGAAATTGGAGTCATATACAATAGTGCATGTCCATTTCCAGTGGAATACTAGACTCCAAATGAGGGATAGGAGAAGGAGCAAAGACAAAGACATGGGTCTCAACAATAGGCTCCTTTCCTTTTGCTACTTTTGGAGTAGGTGGAGGAACAGGAGGAGGCCTTAGAGGCCAAGATGCAAGAAAAATAGGATAAGGAACAACTCTAGATGAATGCTTCCCCTCTACCATAAAGGGTGGGTCAGGGGATAGTGGGTAAAACTAAGAGTTGGAAGACTTGTGGCTTAAATTTCCACAACACGGGTTCCTTTCCTTTTCCTATGATAGGAATAGTAGAAGGAATGGAAGACACCATAGAGGATTGTGAAGTCATAGAAGGGGAAGAAGAAGAAGGTATATGGGTGAGACCCTGCTTTTCCTTAGCCTTTGAAGAAGAAGGTGTAGAGGACAAGGTATGATGTTATGCACACATAGAAGCCTTCATGAAGATCACATGAGAAGAAGGCAAGAAAACAACATTAGGGCCTACAACTCTTGTCTTATACCTATAATAGGTCCTATAGAATAAATCTGCATGGAGCAAAAAATTTCCAATAGGGGCGGGCCAAAAATGATCCAGAGAGAAGCCCCCACGTGACATAAGTGGTTTATATCTAGTATCCTAAATAGTGTCATTGTATCATCATGTGGAAATTTTTGACATTTTTAGACAACTAAAGCAGCTGCATTCATGTAGACTAGCCATGGAATTCCTAGTATTACCCTAAATAGGTTGGATTCAAGTATCATAATAAATGAGGCATCAATAGACTTAGGCTCAACAAGGACCAACAAATAGATAGAACCGATAAGAGGCACAAAAAAGTCATCATGAGTATGGATGGTGGTCTTCAACTCCTCACACTTCACCTTATGTAGATTAATAATAAAGAAGGTCTCCTCCATAATGACATTAAACCTACTAGTAGGGTCAACCATAACACCGATTACAATGTTTCTATTGACTTGAGCTAGGATGCATAGTGGAGAAGGTTCCCTATTCAAAGACAAGTCATGTGGTGTAAATATAATGTCAAGATTTTTTTCCACATGACTTGAAGGAGGAATAGAAGTCAATGAGACCATGTTCACCTACTTAGAGGGGCTAGGATCAAATTAAAATAAAGAAGAAGAAACTATTATCAAATTAATAGAGTGGGAAGGAAAGGGATCTGTGCATATCTATAGTTGGTTGTTAGGCTTGGCTACAAATTTATTAGAATTTTGTTTCTTACCATCGATTTGGATGGTAATGGTATTTATTTGGTCTTGGATGACATGTCTAAGATGCACACAGTGTTCGGTATCATGACCAAGGAGTTAGTGGTATTGATAAATTTTTTGTGCATCATACCAACTCAGATAAGGCTCAGGAAATGGTCTTATTTTTGGGAGAGATATTAAACCATATTTTAATGTTTTTTGAAGAGAATTAATAGAGGGGTATTTCATCTGGAGGACTTTTTCTCTCAATGTTGGTATTAGGATTATGATGAACACATATTGAACATCGAAATATGAAAAGGTATAGGAAATCTAGAGAATGAGGATTGGTATTGAGCAATGAAATTAGTTAATTTTTCATGAGTCCCCTACTTATAGTAGACGATATCAGTGAAAGTGATCTTTGGTCTAATGTTCACTTGAAACTATTGTAATAATTGACTAACCAATTAGTTGAAAGAGGAGTTTTCAAGAAGTGAGCAATACCACTCCAACACAACATCCTTGAGGGATCATGGGAATAGCTTTGCTAACAAAGCATATTGATGGAAAATATCAGTGCACATGGTAGTAAAGGATGAGACATGGGTCTGTGGGTCACCGCTATGA
The DNA here is from genome assembly GCA_007258455.2 of Sequoia sempervirens. NCBI lineage: Eukaryota > Viridiplantae > Streptophyta > Pinopsida > Cupressales > Cupressaceae > Sequoia > Sequoia sempervirens. Next base: position 122,556 of record VDFB02098659.1, read on the forward strand.
TTGTACTTATAAAACTTAGAAAATTATATCCCTTGAGGAAGGGGAGAATTCAAAATAGTGAGGGATAGAGGATTATGGCTATAACACGATTGTAATGAAGATTGAGAGGTGGACCTAGTCAAGCTAGCTAATTGTGATTGCATCTATTCTAGGTTTTGTAACAAAGCATTAAGGACATGATCCGGTGACAAAGCTTGACTAGTTGAGGTGTCGAAGGTATGGGCTTGGGATACAAGGACTTCAAATCATGTGGTAATAGAGGGTACAAAAGGGTCAGTGTCTACCATATGCATGAGAACTCCCAACATAAAAAGTACAACTAGGTGCTAGTGATTTTTGTTTGGATGTCTTTATGGTTACCCAAGATGGAAGTATACAAGGGGAAATTGGTCTCTACTATGTTTTATATCCCTCAAAGTAACTTAAGACCTCTATGGTCTGATATTAGCAGACCCCTTATATCGTTAATAAGAGAAGAAACTTGAGTGTATGCATTTTCTTTTGCTAAAAGCTCTTCAAACTGTCCAAGTCTCTCTTCCAAAGAACCGATCCTGTCAACAAGAACCCTAAGAGAATATTCATAGGCTATGGGAGAGGAAGAGTTAGAAGGATTTATTGGTTGAGAATTTACTTGAACTTTACTTAGAGGATGATCGAAATCAAAAGGAGGGGTACAACCAGTTGAAAGTCTAGTAGAAAATTCCTCAAAATTAGGACCTTGACAAGGAGGATTAAACTATCTCCTAGAACTCATATCTAAGTGTCAATAACTTCTTCTAACTACATGCTCGGAGGTAATGGATTGGGTCATGAAACTCATAAAATTATCACAACACTTGATCCAATAGGTGTCCAAACAAGAGAAGAAATTTTTCAGCCAATCATTAGGTAAGGATAGGTTCACATCAGGTTCACCAAAATGCAGAGGAGGAAAATTGACATCCCCTCCTTGCAAATGGTGAAATATGTTCCTCGACTACCTCAAGAACTAAAGCTTAGGTGACAAAGGTAGGAAGATAAGGGAAATTGTTTATATTTTATGTTTTATGATGAGTTAAAGGATAAGAGTTTTAGGGACCGAAAGAGTAGGTTTCAGAGGGTTTCTAGATAAACCAGAAAGCTCTTAGACAAGGACAATAGCATGTCGTTGATGCCCCCATGGTGTGTTGTAGTCTCATACAAATCAAAAATAGAGTTTGTCAAAAGAAAGAACAAAGAACCTACTGTCTATTTGGTAACTAAAATATGGAAAATGTGTTTGACTAATAGAGTAACAAGAATACTAGAAATGGAAATAACAAGTGTAAATCAAGTGAAATGAAATGAGAGTAACAAAATGGAAAAGAAAATAAGAAATCACAAGAGGTTCATGCAATGAAGCCTCTTGCAATGTCCAACTTTAAAACTTGCAACTTCACAGAAATGGGAAAAATGTTGGGGCTATTTTAGGGGCTTTCCAGATAGATAGATAGAGAAAATTAATAGAAAAGAAAGTAAATAGATAAAATAATAGGCAAGTTAAAATGACAATATGCTAGTTGACATTAATATGATAATGTACAATAAGAGAGTGCATTTACCCTCCCTTAAGCAAGCTAGTGATGTCGAAGGAGAGTATGCAACACCCAAAATGAACCAAGAGAACCAAAGTATTGGTGTAGAAGCCAAGGCGTAAGAGAACTTGCAAGAAAATGGTGAAGAATGAGAATGAGAGATAGAGAGTGAGATAGATCAAATAGAGTCAATATAATGAGAGAATGAGAAGTTAGACTAGAGAAAAGACATGCAAATGGATGTTTTTGATGCATCTACAAGCCACATAGGAATTACAATTTGTGGGAAAGTGAGAATTGCAATTTCCCAAAGGCTACACAGGCAAAAAATGTAACGTCCCAATGGTTACATAGATAGGAATCTTTTTGAGATATTTGCGTGCTGTGTAGACGTCTATGCGTCATTCTAGAATCCATGACAAAAATTCCCTTAAACAACTAAAAATAATGGGGTTAAGGATGAGATTAAATTCATACAAAAGGGGAATTGCTTTATCATTTTTAATTATTATAAAGGGGAGGTTATGGAATGTGAAATTACATAGGATGCAATTTTCAGCATTACAAGAAGTTATTTGTCCAAGCATCTAGATTCTTTCATCATGATTAATACCCATTTTCACTATGTTATAATGAGGATAGAGGAGGATCATTACATGAATTTTTTATGTTCTTTACTAGACTCATGGGATCACATGGTAATGGTATTAGGAGGGTATGTGCAAGATCATGATGGACGAAAAAGTGGCGATATGATGGGTATGTGTAGGGTATGTGGTGATGACTTTTTACCCAAAATTGATGAAACGAAAGGGTTTTTAAAGGAGATTCTTAGCTTTCCACTAATATAAATTATATTACTTTAAATTTAATAAATAATTATTATTCATTTTCTATTTGAATTACAACTAAAGTCTGATTGATAAGATTGAAAAACAACTATAACTTTCAAATGGTATTAGATTTTTGAATCGAAACATGTGTCACATTCTATGCTTTGCATACTATAGGATTTTTTTATTTTTTTTTGAATTTCATGAATTTTTGACCAAGTTAAGGTGGTTAGACATACAAGTTTATATTTTTAAAAAGTTGTAATAAAATTCATAATTAATTATTTGCTTCAAGGAAAAAAATTACAAAATAATATGCATCACATCGGGGCATGAGTCCTCTACTTATATATAAAATATTATAAAAAAATATTATCATTTTATTGTGGTTAGGGTGGTTAGACAAACACCTACTTCTTATTTTTTCCCTAAAATTTAAGTACTACTACATTGAAATTTCAAATTTTCACCAAATAGAATTTTTTTTTATAACTAAACCTAGTAATTTAGAAACTACATTCAGTTTGCTACAAATTCTACTCTAACATATTTTTGAAATAATATAGATAACTTATTCAAATTTTTACATCAAGTTGTACAACTCTGATTTTTTTGAATTTTTTGCCACTTAAGAGCCTATTTTTTCCATGATGATCCTGCACATACCCAGGAGTAGCACATATAAACTCAAAATGGATGATGTAAACACATCATTCAATTTTAAGGAGCTGCGGGAAAAAAATTTAAATAAATCAAGGAGGCCCTATTTATTTGTAGATTATTGAAAGAGAAAGGAAAGGAAAAAGACAAGTATTGATCCAAATCTTCTAAAAAGGCCAAGGATAAATGTTGTAAATATGGAATCCTAGGAATTTTAAAAGAGATTGTAAGGAGTATTAAAAAATGAAAAATAAGTGATGAGGATAAAAAGTATTTCTAGGATGATAGTGATACCTTTGTTATAGCCCTGACAACACATGCATTGGAAGGTGTGTGGTTCCTAGTAAACTCTAAATATTCTGTCTACATGACCACACATTATTGGTTCTCAAAGTATGAAGAATGTGATGGTATTAAGATGTACCTTAGAAATGAATCTCACCTAAAGGTTATTGGTCATGGAAGAGTTTTAATTGATTCCCTAATGAATGTGTGAAGGAGATCAATGGTTACTACATATTGGGTTGGTTTGGCATAGAGTCTAATTTAAATTAGTAAGATTAATTATGTGATATACAATTCATTTTATATGTTGGATGTTGTAATTTTCTGCAAAGAGCTATGATTCTTACTAAGGATGTTCAATTGGGCACTTTGTTTCAACTAGATACATTCATAATTAAATTCAATAGTTCCTTTTTTATTATGAATATTTATATAAATTATGCATTTTAACCATTAGAATCAATAATAAAGAGGGATATTGCATCTTTTTATAATTGTTAGGATTTTTAGGTACCTAAGGGTTGTTTTTCTTTAGAGACCAAATTACTTGTAGATAAGACAATGCTATGGAACTAGATAATGGGCCACATAGGTGAGAAGGGTCTAAGGACCTTGAAAATTAAAATTCTTGTAGATGGTTTGAATAATTTTTCTCTTGAGTTTGATTTTTTTGAACAATGCATATATTAAAAACAAAACCATGCTCATTTTTACTCAAGTCCTTACAAATATTCTAGGGTGTTGGATCTAATATATGTTGATTTTTTTGGTCATGTTAATGTTCCTTCAATTTTAAAATATTTCTATTATGTTTCTTTCATATATGAATACTCTAGAAGGACACAATTGTATTTTCTTATAAGTAAATATAAAGTCTTCAATTATTTTAAAGAGATTAAGTCTCTTGTATATCTCTGGATTGGTAAGAAGATTAAGGTTTTGAGAAAGTTTTATTTAGGATATTTTGACAGATTATGCAAGGAGTATGGGATACAAAGATATAAGAAATCTACATATGCCCCCTTAGTACAATGGAATTACATATATATATATATATATATTTACAATTTTTGGCCAAACTGGACACTAAAATATTTTTTTAAACTAAATCTTCACTTTTAGACACCTATAGCGGCTAAACCGTGAGGAATTTGAAGATGATGCAAACTAGAATTTCGTGAAATTTTGTCTATAGATTCTAAATATATTTTTTCAAATTTTTGGAATCAGAGATTTTTTTTCCATCTCCCTTGAAAACTAGTTTTTTAGAAAACAACATTTTTAAAAAGTGGCTCACCATGTATACATAACTTTTTTTCCATGAAGGATAAAATTCTAATTCTTTCTAATTTAGATTTGTAACTATGATATCTAGTGCTTCCACTTGGATTTAGATAGTTTTTTTATGAATATTTTTTCTTTAATCAAGTTTTGAAGTTAAACTAATTACAATTCAAACATAATATGACCATTATAGCATAATTTTTTGTATGTATCAAAATTCAATTTTATTTTTTGTTGGATCAAGGACTTCAATATCTAGTGCACTCATATTTAAATTTTTTTTTTGATAACCTTATATTTTCCACATGTGCAAAATAGAGAGCTTGATTTTTGTGAAAAACCTGCATTCACAAGAAATAAAAAATAAATATAATAATCAAATTAAATTTAATTAAAATTAAAATTTTCTTGAAGCTTATAATAAGGACTATATACTTACAATTTTTTTTTTAAATGAATCCATTTGATCCCCCAAAAGGTAAATCAAAAGTGGTTTTTTATCAGCATTTTGATAGGTGTAAAGGAGACTCCATTAAAGGTATGGTTTAAAACTAGAGGGGTTCTATCCAAGGGGGCTTGGTCTAAGGTGGCTTGATCAAACCCTTTTCAATTGTAATCCTTTAAATGGGACTTTTCAAGGCTTAAATCATTATATTTTCTAAAAATATGTGATTTCAACAAAAATCAGGATCTCCGTAAAAGTGTAAACCACTATTGTCGCAACACCCATATATATTGTTGTAAGGGATATGCTCATGCACCTAAGGAGAGGAAGTCAAAATTGGAGAATAAATTAATTAAGTTTATTCTCATAATGTTACACCCCTCCGTTTTGGATATTTGGATCGGCAAGGTTCTTTGTATGTCTGATTATGCTTATGATGTGATTGTGAACTTAGTGATTATTTGATCATGAACTGTTTGGTGATGCACATGTTATATCATGATGTGACGATTGTGTCTAAACATGCTTGGTCTTTAGAACTTGATTACTTGTGATCGTGATTGATTAGATGATGTGGAAGTTATATGTTGACGTGATGTTCTTTTATTCCGATGTTATCCTTATGGCATGACTTAGAATAACTTAGAAGATATCTGATTAAATGATGTTTTATGCTATTGATCCTATCATTGATGTTAGATGCGTCAGTTAGAGATACTGTATTGGTGAAGGGGACGGATTGTATCACTCGCTTGCGAGCGCCCTACAATTCTGAGATTCCCTCTTCACGGTGTGTTTGATCATAACATACATATTTTGCACGTTTGACATGTTCTTTGCTGCAGGTTGGCAGGTACATGACATCGACTCCACCTGGCTTCACAGGTTTGAGCATGTCCATTTACCAACGGTAATTGTTTGGGAGATAGTAGCTAGGTTTTTTGAGCCAAGTCGTCACCCTAGTCATAGCGTGTTGTCGGGTTGTCGTCGGGATCAATCATTTTAACTTGGTCAGTTTCCCCTTGAGTGTTTATTTAATTTCAAGTTTAAAGTTTATTTAATGACTTGTGTAGTTTAATTAATGATTAAATGCGTTTAGTTGCAATGTTGAAATGTGATTTATTTTATTGATTTATTTGATGAAATTAATAAAATAATTATTGGGTTATTGTTTGATTTGATTAATTAATAAACTAGATTTAGTTTATTAATTAATTAGATTAATAGTGATATATTAAACGAAATAGTGATTTTGGTATTATTGTATATCTAGATTCAATTGAAATTGAAAATGGAAGCTATATTGGATATTTAGGATTTAATTAAAATCTTGTCTGAATAGTTACGATTAAATTAAAATAAATAATTAAATGACAATATGTTTTAATTCCACTTTTGAAAAATATTGTTGAGGAAATTATTTATTGGTAATTTTGAAATGCTTATGTTTTATGAGAAATTTGGAAAATGCATAAGGTTGAATTAAAAATTCGAAAAATTTTCCCATGTTTTTAAATTATATTTTGTGAGTGAGAATTTTAGGGTTTCTTTGACCAAATTGATAAAAACCCTGTTTTGGAAAAAAATGAGCTCTCATTAATTTTGAAGCTTGCAATTTGGGGAAAATTTGGGGGCTATGGTTTTTGCTTGGAATTTTGAAGGAGATGGAGGTTTTGTTGGAGTTGGATTCAATGGAAGGATTGGAGAACACCATGGTTGAAGGCTTCAAATCTTGGAGAAAACAAAATCAGGTTCTTCTTTAATCTTGCTTGTTCATTTTGAAATAGATGAAACCCTCTTCATGCTTTTTTTGAAATCTTTTTTGAAATAGATTAAACCCTCTTCATGCTTTTTAGAGATCTTTGAAAGGTTGATAAATCCAATGAAACCCATGTGTTAGTTCTTTGAAAACTTGCAAAATGATTGAGGTTTTGAAATGGAAACCAAAATTGAAATCAACAATGGAAAAATGAAAATAATAATGGGAAAATAAATAAATAAATAAATAAATATATATATATATATAGGAATCCATATATATATATATACATATACATATACATATATATATATTTTATTCTTGAAATTGTTGATGAAAAACCCAGATAAAAATTCTAGGCGGATTTGAGAAAATCCGCAGTCGGGTTTATTTATTTAAAGATTTTTTTTATATTTAAAATGAAATTGTTTGTTTGTTGTGGGGGCTCACCCCACCGCGCCCAACGCATCCCCCATGCAGCCACCACCGTAGGGACGGCTGTGTGTGAACACAACCGCTGCCCCTATTGGGGTTTTGGCTGTGTTTACACATAGCCACCCCTGTTGGGAGTTTGACTGTGTATGGACACAGCCACGACCGACCTAAGACTCGCGTGCGGCCTGAAAAACAAGGGCGTTTCTTTATTATTATTCGCAAAAATAAAACTCAATAAAAATATACATATATAATATTTTATATATTATGACTTATAATATTAAAATATTTATAAATAATATTTTATATTATATTTCATAATATTAAAATATTAAATATATATGTATATTAATAATGTTATAAGATATATAATATTTTATAATATTAAATATTTGGAAATAATATTTGATATTATATTTTATTATATTAAAATATTAAATTTCTTTAATAATGAAATATATATATTTACTTGGTGAAGATTTTAAATGTATAGTATGCATATTAAAACGAATTATTCATTGAGGGAGAAATAGTTATTTTTAAATGGAATTGTCATTCTAGTAAACAATGATATTTGAAAGATTATTTTAACCTTATCCATAATCGAATAAACTTAGTTAAATATTAAATTGAATTCCTCAGTGGTGTCAAGGGAACTTTAGATAATTTAACGTTAATTGGATAAAGTTGATTTTACAATCAAACATCTTTACTGAGAAATTTCATTTTGATTAATATGACTAATCAAAAAATCTTCAAAAATAAAAATAACGTTTTAGGAGGCACATGTTTAAATGATGTTTAATATTTAAAATAGGAAATTGGAATGTTCATTCCATTTGTATAGACAAAATGAAATTGTTGTATGATCCAACGTTTTAATTAAAATATGGATATTGATTAATTATCCTATGTGGAAATATGGATTAAATGATCTAACTTAAATGTTATTGATTAAAATATCTTGATCTTGAATATAATAGTGAAACCTAGAAATAAAGATTAATTTATTTAATCTAGATGTCTATTTATCAAAACGATCTAAGTATGGAAGACAATTGAGAAACTTAGAGATAATGAATGACTGAGTTCAATCAGGTGGTTCTAATCATTAAGTATGGAACAAAATTGAAGAGCTTAGGATTAACGAATGATTTATTGTAATCAAAGAACTTTAATTGTCATATGTTGATTTATTGATAATTTGATTTTGATTAATTATTGGTTTAAATTCTGTAATGTCGACAATAGGATTTATGTATATACTATTTAGTATAATTGATTGGAATATATTGTGTTCAAGAAGAGTTGAGATTAAGACTAATTTATTTGATCTAATTGTTTATTTACCAAGAGTTAACTTATAGAATACAGTGGTTAAACTTAGAAGTAATGAAGGATTTAATGAATCATATAAGATTGAGTTGTTATTTATTGCTAAGTTGAAATGAAGAGTAATTTATTTAATCCAAATGTTTTATAATTCAAGTGGATTTATTTATAGTATATGATTGTGAGACGTAGAGTGATTGATTGGTTTAATTCCAGTTCGATGATGTTATTTATTAAAATGTCTTGATTTTGGATTATGGTTGAGAAATTTAGAGTATGTGATCTGTTCTTTGCATATTTCTATGTCGTGAAAAGAAATGGGTTCGATTTATTGGATAAATGCAAGTCATGTAAACTGTGTTTGACTAGATTTAGGAAATCTGAACATTAGCGCATTTGGTTGCTCGAAATGCTTTTAGTGTTTTTATGTACTCTCAATGTTGGGAGAATAGAGGTTTTGTTGAAGTCTTCCATATAGGAGTTCATGTATTAGTATGGGATTGTGGTACATGAGTCAATTTTGATGTGTCTTGGGAAAATGTGTATGTGACACCATGTTGCTTCACCCGGTTCTTACAAACGGGGGTGTTTTGTACCTCCTTGGGAATAGGAGAAGGTATTGTAATTTGTACCTCCCTTGTTTGGAGTGGGTTTGTACTTTGTCTTCCTCCAGTGTTTGGAGTGAGTTTCCTTGTTTGTTACCTCCTTGGATTGGAGAGGTCGTGTGATCTGGTCACCTTTTGTGTTTTAACCATGTGTGTTGTCTTAGGAGAGTGGCTTGCAAATGGGCGTCGGTGTACAAAGTGGTGCTAGGATAACCCTTTGCAAGTTGGTTAATTCAGTGATAACTAAATTAAACTTTTAGAAGCTTAGGTTGCATCAAACGTTAAACAAGATAATTTGTGCCTCGCTCATGGACCCAAGGGCTAGTTCGAGACTTGGGATGGGACGGGAAGGCCTGGAATAGCAAGATCATCTATCTCGTCTTCATGAGAGGTATTTGGTTCCGCATGAGTAAGCATTGGTGCCGGGATTTGGTTGAAGCTACCAGGATAACCCATGGAGTGGGGGCCGGGGCCTAGGAAAATTCCCAGAGGATATCCCTTGACGAGCTATGTGATGAAACTCTTCCTAAGTCAGCGGTTTGTATTTGACATTTGTGACACTCTTGATCTATTCTATGTCTGGAAGCAATGTAACCTTTGTCAATGTTGTGTGAGTCGTACCTAGAGTTGTACGTATGACCGTTCAGTCATGTGATGAGGTCTTGTATTTATTTTTGTATCAGCTTTGTGTGACCCGTGTCTAGTGGTAGATGGTCTTGGGTAGGAATTCCTGGTTACTATCTCCTAGCACAGAGGGAGTGGAACCTTTTGGATTCCACGTGGTCGGGTGGCGTGCATCTTAATCCGTTGGTACTTTTTCTTGTTCATGTGTTCGTGATTTCCAGCTGGAGAGCTCATGGGAATCAGTTTCTTCTCATGCCTTGTTCTCTCAGTTCTTATTGTATTTTGTTACCCCTTAGTTGTTATCGAGGTGGAATTTGTATTATGTACTCATTTTGTTGGAATTACCTCATTCGGGGAATGAGTGTTGTAATCTTATTGTTTAAATGTTGTTAATTGGAATCTTGAGGTATTTATTTTCCTTGTAATTTATCTTGTATGGGATGTATGTAATCTTATTTCTATAAGTGATTAATGTTTTGGTTTCAGTTGATGTTAATTTTTATTTGGGTTTTTAAGTAATCTTTGTCTCGTGGCCTTAGAGGTTGTTGGCATTGTGTATTCATCTTACATGTTATTTGTACATTTAAAATAAAAAATAAAAAATTTGGTGCATTTAAGTAGTGAATTGCAACTTCCTCTAGGGTTGTGTGGCGGGGCATTACACATAATCCATGGCATTAATGTGAAAGGGTATAATATTTAGTTTCCTTGGCTAAGAGAGTTCTGTAAAAAAGGGTATTTTAGAGATATTAAGTCTTCCCTTATAGATCTGTAATTGCAACAAGATAAGATGGAATATATGGTTCAACCACCCTTTAAGACTAAGAAATTTGAACCAAAAGTTCATAAAGGACCTAAATAGAAGGAGAGCTTAGATATTTTAGATATTTCTAAAGTGGATGATCAATCTCCACCTCATCTTTTGAGGAGGTCCATTTAGCATAGATAACAATAGATAGGTATAATCCTCTTTAATGGAGATATTTTTATTTTTTACTAACATAGATGAATCGATAACTATAAATAAGTCTGTTCTTAACCAATGAGAGGTCATTTTTATGTTCTATTTAACAAACTGAATATGAGACCATAGATGTAACTTCCCATTGTTGATGATAACATGCAGCATTAGAAGTAACTTCCAACAATCTTCTTTTGATAATAAATTAAATGATAGCATTATGTTATTTAATTTATTTGAGTTCAAGAGGTGTGATTATTATGAAGAGACTTCTATTTGTTAAGCAATAAATATTAAATGAAATAACACATCCCTTGTGTTAAGTATGACCTCCTCTCTTGGCGCGATTGGATGCATCTATATATTTGAAAGAAGATATATTATCATTGTTAGCCGACTTGTATTAAATAAGGTGGTGACTCTTCAAGATGTATATATATGGGTTCGCCATCTCATTATGATCATCAAGTTCTTCAAGTCAAGTTCGATTATCTTTATCATAGTCTAAGTGCGAATTCTTCAAGGCAGATCTATTCTTGATAGAAGTCCGAGTTCTTCTTCAACAAATTGTGTTCTCTTAGTGCTGTGTTGCATCATCTCTTAGTGCTCATATTTGGGCTTGTATATTGCCCTCTTGTAAGAAGATCATTCTTGTGACAATTATATATATAAGTGATATATTGTTGTTGGGTTTTTCTCCCTCAAGAGGAGGGTTTTCCCAGGGTATCTGCTATGTTATTGTGTTTGATTTGAATTAATTTCTGTGCATGTCAATCTGATCATTAAA
>VDFB02098660.1:0-19346 GCA_007258455.2 Sequoia sempervirens
CATAGACATAGACATAGACATATACATATAGATAAACATTTATATAGACATAGACATACACATATACATATACATACACATACACATACACATACACATACACATATACATATACATATACATATACATATACATATACATATACATACACATATAATTATACATATACATATACATACACATACACATACACATACACATACACATACATTTACATACACATACACATACACATGTTCATATACATACACATATACATATACATTACCATGAATGTGAAGAATATTCAAGAAGATGGTAGATGGAAATGCTTTGAAGTTGGCAAGGTGTGCAAGGCATTGGGAGCATTGAATGCAGGTTGGCTCTGAGTTTACACAGGATGTCGTGAAAGTAGTATATGTATATGTATATGTATATGTATATGTATATGTATATGCATATGTAAATACATATGTATATGTATATACATATATGTCTATACATATGTATATACATATATATAAAGAAGACACAGAGACCTTAAGCCAACACATTTTGGCGTCAATGTGAAGAAAATTAATCAATGACACCTAAGAAAGCTACAATAGTTGCATGAGTGAATTGATGTAGCAGAAGCTATGCAATAGAGAACACCCCAAAATTAATCAATGGCACCAAAAAAAGATACACTTTCAAAACACTTACACTTGTTTGGCTACTAGCTCCTTAGCTTGTTTTGTTGACAAATATATGTATGATTAAATGTGCATTTAATATCTAAAATGTGTTTGATCTCATTGTGTTTTTTTATGCAAGAGTTTTTTCCTAACTTGTGGAGGACTGATGTATCACTATGGAAAATTAATCAATGGCACCTACAAAAAGATAAAATAGTTTGAGGATTGAATTGATGAAGAAGAACCTATGAAAAACCTAACACCCCCAAATTTATCAATGACACCAAAAAAAAGAAACAATAGTTTGAGGATTGAATTGATGAAGTAGAACCTATGAAAAACCTAACACCCCCTAATTAATCAATAACACCTAAAAAAGATACAAAAAATTGCATTACTAATTTAATGAAGCAACACATATGAAAAACCTAACACCCCCATATTTATCAATGACACCTACAAAAGGTTACATAGTTGATGATTGAATTGATGAAATGAAACCTATGAAAAACATAACACCCCCAAAATGTAAATGACACCCAAAACTGGTAGAATAGATGATGACTAAATTGATGAAGTGGAACTTACAAACAAGATAACACCCCCAAAATTATCTACGGTGCCTAAAAAAGCTACAATAAAGGCATGAATGAATTGATTAAGTAGAACCTATGAAAAATTGAAGACCCCTAAACATTTCTAAGGAACCTAAAAAAGCTACAATAATTGCATGACTGAATTGATGAATCATAACCTATGCGAAAGATAACACCCCCAAATTAATCAATGGCACCTAAAAAACTACAAAAATAGCATTACTAAATGAATGAAGCAACACCTATGAAAAACCTAACATCCTCAATTTTATCAATGGCACCTAAAAGAGCTACTAAATAACTTTAATCAAAACCTAACATTAACCTATGACTGTAATGGTTGTAATGAAGAACAATATAAATCTTACGAATGGAAAACAGTAAGAGTTTAACAAATCTCACATCTATTAATGACTAAATTGATGGAGCAAAACCCATGAAAAAGATAACACCCCAAAATTTATCTATGACACTGAAACAACATACATTTTTTAAGTCACTGAATAGATGAAGCAAAACCTAAAAAAAGACAAACCCACATAATTTTTTTTGGTTTATGAAATACAGAACACACCCTAATATTTTCTATGATGTCAAAGAAAACCTAAGTGAATGATAATGCAAAACCTATGAGAATACGATAACCAAAGTGAATCATAATGCAAAACCTATGAGAATACGATAACCAGAGTGAATGATAATGTATAACCTATAAAACAAAAATGCTAAACTATGACTATAATATTTGCAATATAAACCCTAGTGAAGCAAAAATACTAAACTATGATTGTAATATTGGCAATATAAACCCTAGGGAAATAGAGATGCTAAACTATGATAATGCAAAACCTATTAAAAAAAGAACACCCAATATTTATATTGGACCTAAACCCCAGATTTTTGTATGACACTGAAACAACCAACAATATTAAATTTGTTTCTAAAATGAAAAATAAACAACCCTAGCTTTATTTATGGCATTGAAACAACCAACAATATTATTTGTTACTGTAATGAAAATAGAAAACAACGCTAGATTTTTCTATGCCATCAAAACAACCAACAATATTATTTGATACGTTAATGACAAAAAACAAACCCCATTTAAGAGAGCGATGCTTGAACAAAAGATTAATTTCCATATATTTTGTGTATATGAACACAAATTCCATAGTGTTCATAAACACAAAACTTCAAACCAAAAAATTCAAATTTTGCAACAAAAAAACCTAATAAAACAAATGCAAACATAATAAACAAGCGCAAACTGAATATTGGCGAGCCTTAGTGAGCACGCTCACCTAGGTCGAATGGATCAATGCGGGTGGAATGGAGCTTCCTCATGAGCACACAACCGTCTTCACACGGGTTCACCTAAAAGGAAACATCAACAAAAGTGGATTTTGAGAAGCCGTCAAAAATTAAATAACACATACTGGTATTCTTCCTTACCTGCATGGCGTTGACGAACATGAGATAGTGCATGGTGGAAGTGGAGCTTGGTTTCAGGTTGAAATATTGATGTACATACATATCCTTATCGGAGTTTGAGCATCGCATGTTGTGGTAGCTATTTCAAACTTGCAGAGACCTCAAGCAAGCACTTTCTAGCATCAAAGTGAAGAAAATACGAGAAGTTGCCAAAATGAAAGGCTCTAAAGTTGGAAAAAAGTGTGAGGCATTGGGAGCATTGAATGCAAGTTGGCTCAAAGTTTACGCGAGATGCTATGGAGCTTGCAGGAAGTGACGTGAATTAAACACGACTGTACACAACTATAGCAAGGGGCAAGGATAGGTTAATGCGACGCAGTGGATTTTAAGGGTGGCAGAGTGACAATTGCTAACATGGCAAAGCAATCCACTTTGGACGATGTGCCACATAACAACTGGCATTCCAACTGAGCATGTTTCAGTCACATGGTCAATTTTGGCATTTTTTAATCAGATTGACTAATTGTGTCCTCCCACATGGAAAATTAAATCAAATCTTTAAAAAAGGTTTTTTAATTATTTATTAGGCATTATTTTATCAGGGGAAATTGCCAAAAAAAATTATTGGTCCATGTGGCACTCCACGTGGACTGTTGAAAATTGCCTACATGCATGTTTCGACTCCTCTCCCCTATATAATAGGGTCAAATAAGGTAAAGATTAGATATTAAAGGAATTGTTAATAAGGAAAAACTCAGAAGTAAAGGCAACGCTTAATACAAGCAGTGGTTAATATTTTTACAAGCATAACTATTACAAATCGCTTAACTAAAAGGCATGTCCATTTGGATGGACATATTTATTCAAAGAGACACATCATTCTATGCAAGCACAAAGATATAAGTACAACAAGAAATGGAATTGAATAGTTATGGAACATTGAGAATTGTTTTTATTAGTGAATTTTTTGTTGGGAAACCGCTCTAGATATGAGTAGAAAGTAACATGGAAGCATATGTCACAAAAGTGTAAATAAGAGAAAACTCCAAGATCTAATTGCATGAATATAAAGACTCATTCAGAAACAACTCAACAAGGTTTAGACCTTCTTACATATTCTAAGGCATGATTTCAACTGCTAAGTTAAAAACAACCATCATATTTATTCAATTATATTTTCATTATTGAACTATAATAGAATTCATTATGGAAGATTATATGCAATAAGTTCATTTATTTTTATTATAATTTGGAGATTCAATTTATCTTAATAATATTGGTTGACAATTTATATGTCAATCCAACAAAGCATTAATTGAAAATCAAATGATTTGGAGCCCGGATCATTACAGTGATGGGTGAAAATATCACAATAAAGCACACAAAACCTAATAGAAAAATGTATTGATGAAGCAAAAGGAAGCAAAAGGAAGAGTGGATCTAGAAACTATAATGTAACCTCAAGAAAATACAAGTTTGAGAACCTTAATCTAATGTAAAACCCTAACAAGAAGGTTGGGATGTGTAGGATTAAACAAGTTCACTAAAATAAATATGGAAACTATTGTTTCCTTAGGGTTTAATCTAGGCCAATTAAGTAAATGTAATCAAATAAACACAATCAACCTAGATTACTTAAATATTACTTAAATATGAATAGTTGGTAGTTGAGAATAGTAAATTAGAGAATGCAATTTTATAATTAAATAAGATGGAGGATAATACATAGCTTGATAGTTAAAGAATGAAGACCAAGTGGATAAAATTTTGGAATCTATCTATTGCCATACCTGAAAGCATTACTTCTTTGTTAGTGAGTTGCCTAGAAGTCTATGCTTGATCTTTCCTTTGTTAGAGGATAAATTTGTAGGTTTGGGACAAATTCAAGGTCACAAATTTGTACTCAAGGTTTGGGTTCATCATGACAATTAACAATGTTTTAATATGCATCTTCGCATGATATGTGACATTTTTTCTTTGCTCTTTCTAAATGCTTGGGAACATGACAATTATAAAAACACCTTAAAGGATTATTGTTATGACACAAGGATATTTTTCCTAGATCAATCCCCAAAAATTGAACAATGTTGAAACTAGTAGGTAAGGGCCCAAGTATGAAATATTCTTTACTCCTTTTATTGAACCAAATTGAAGTTTGGTGCTATTAATTGCTCTCTAGAATGAATAATTGATTGATTTCTTGATGATTGTATTATAATTAGAATGATGCATTAAATGTCTTTAAATACTATCACATGACATCAAATTATGTCACACATGTAATTAGCCGACTCAAGGTAGAAGGGCGAAATCAAAAGGGGACAAGTTCGTGAGTGCAAGGTTGCCCATACAACCTCAAACTTGTTCCAAAATGAGATAACAATCAAATCAAATCAACAAGTGACTAAATCGAAGTCGGTACATAGATAATTGTGTTAAGTGTGCACAAAAAATGAAAATATAAGAGTGTATGTAAATAGATAAGATAGGATTAAGCCTATAAGAACATATGTATACATAAATGAATAAAAAATTAGAAAAATGTACCCACCACACAAAATATACTATTTATACATGTACTAAAACATTACTTAAAGATAGACACAAAATATACCATCTACATGTACTAAAACATTACCCGAAGATAGGCACAAAATTAAATTAAAAAAATGACCACTTTGTACATTTCCCATCACAAAAATATTTTAAAATAGTATTAATTTTCGTTGCACTTGGAAGGACATGTAAAGCCGAGTAAAAGAATATCTTAAAAAGAATTATACGTATATATTTTGAGACTATCGGTCGCGTAAAAAACAGAAAGTGGAGCCCTTCCACCGCATAGAACCACCCGTTGTAATAGCTCGTGAACAAATCCACCGTCCTTGCATTACGAAACCCTCCTTGCTTTGTTTTTGCTGCCACCGCAATGTCTTTTTGACTTCAAATATCCGCGGGGAAAAAATCTCTTCCTATTAATTATGCACTATAGATCCTGTTATTGCTTGCATTGATGACAGGGGCCATGTGAACGAGGTTTAATGGGAGGAGGAACAGAGCAATAATGTATAAACAGCAAAACCAAATGCATTGTCGGAATGGCTGGACAAATATGGTAAATCCTGCTACTCAAGGGTTGTTTTGTTTTCGTTTTTCAGTAAAGAAATTGAATGGAAAGGAAGGCATTTTGCAGTGATATGGTTTATCGAGAGGACCATCTGTATTTTTTTGACGATTCATAGGATTGTATCTGTTTTCATGTGTCTTTATCTGATGACTGTCATGATTTAGACCAAGCAGAGTGGTGGGGTAGTATTTGATGGCCATCAAATGGCCTTATGTTTGAAGGCCCCACAGTGTGATACACAGCTCATCAGGAATAAGGCCTCCTCAGTACTCTCACTGGTCAAAAATCAATATACCCCAATAATTTTTTATTTTTTTTAATTTGAATGCTCACCTCTCCTTTGGGGTTGAATTGTCTTTGTTTTTTATCTTGTCGTGGATTACAGCCATTATCGGATCAATCTAGATCTGTGAACAGAGTGATTCATGCTAGTATCATTAACCATTGATTTACTTTTTCAACCCAACAGCCCGTTTTTGTAGACACATGGTGAAACTCAATTGCATCTTGGACTTTTAAAAAAATGTCATTGCTGGGTGATGTTTAATGTCTCTTGTCTTTTTGGACTTTCTTGAAGCAGATTGCTGAGTGGTTTTTGATACCTCTTTTCTTTCGGACCTTTTTTTGCAGATTGCTGGGTCATGTTTTATATCTCTTGGGGTATAATTTTACTTGTTACTGTTAGGGAAGGGCGGAAAAAGGGGTTTTGTGGTGGTGATTGCAATGCAGAATACGCAAAGTAATTGATGGAAGGGAACCCATTTCAGCCCTTGGGTGGATTGGGGTCACGGACTACCTGTAGAAACAAAGAGAAAAAACATGAAAATTTGAGTGCCTTAATGCTCTTCTTTTGACCATTTTGGTGCTCGTGGATGCAGTTGTAGGAATTTCTGCAAAAAACAAGAGGATTCAGTTACAGCTACTGTATAACAAGATCTGGGGAATTTCACAACCATGAGGGGTGGATACGGGGGATGTAGATTGGTGGTAATGTTTTCTGTTGCATTTTGTGTATTGTTATTGGCATGCCTAACTGTTGTCAATGGGGTAACAGACCCTGGAGACCTGGCAATTTTGAATGCATTCAAGAAGGGGATAACCAATTCAGAGTTGCTGAAATGGCCTGATGGGGATACTGATCCCTGTGGCAATAAATGGAATGGAATATTTTGCGCAAGTAACAGAGTGGCCCAGATTCAGTTCTATAATGCTGGACTAGAGGGCACCTTGCCCTCCAATTTCAATCAGCTTACTGCACTAGAGAGAATCAGCTTGCAGAAAAACAAATTGTCAGGGACTTTACCCACCTTCAATGGTCTATCAAATCTGCAGTATTGCTACCTTGGCACGAACCAATTTGATACCATTCCTGCAGATTTCTTTGTGGGATTGACCAGTTTGCAGTATTTCTCTTTGGAGTACAATAATCTCAATGCCACAGAAGGATGGAAGCTTCCCTCGGACCTACAAGCTTCAGTTCATCTGAAAAATTTGTCATTATCCCAGGTTAATCTTGTTGGGCCTATACCAGACTTTCTTGGGAATATGACTGAGTTATCTGAGTTGCAATTGGCCTACAATAAACTTTCAGGAGCCATTCCATCCACTTTCTCTGGATCTGGAATAGAGATTCTCCAATTGAATAACCAAGAAACATCCGCTCTCTTTGGTTCTCTAGATTTGCTCGGTACAATGCAGTCTCTGAAACAGTTGTGGTTACATGGGAATAATTTCAATGGTACCATTCCAGTTTCACTCTCAAACTGTGCATCTTTGAAGGATATCAATCTAAATAAGAATGACCTGGTTGGGCCAATCCCTGCCCAATTCACGAACTTGCAGCTCTCAAATCTTTCAGTGGATAATAACAAGCTTACTGGACCAATTCCTGACCTCAAGATTCCAGCCGGTGGCTTCAGCTATAGTGGTAATTCTTTTTGTCAATCTGTGCCTGGTAAGCTCTGTGCACCCGAAGTAACTGCTCTTCTGAATTTTTTAGCCTCTCTGAATTACCCAGTTGAACTAGCAGGGTCCTGGGCTGGAAATGATCCTTGCAGTTCATGGATAGGTATTGAATGTGCCACTAATGGTATGGTTAGTATTATCAATTTACCTAATAGGCAACTCACTGGAAATATATCACCTTCTCTTGTCAATCTGGCTTCTCTCAAGACTATCAAACTGAATGTTAACAGTCTCTCTGGTGAAATCCCAGCTAATTTGACACAATTGAAGTATTTGAGTACTCTAGATGTCAGTGATAATAATCTGAGCCCTCCTGTTCCAAAATTTGCTGGAAATATCAATGTTCGCTATGATGGCAATCCTCTGATTGATAAGCAATCACCTTCTCCTACAAATCCTTCTGTGCCAAGTCCTTCAGGTAGTCCCCCATCTTCAGCACCTTCAGCACCCACGAATAGGCCCACCCCTCCTGTGGACTCCCCATCATCTGGTGGAAGCAGAGGAAATGGTAGCAATCCAACTGGCTCTACAACAGGAGATAACATTAAAAAGAACAAATCTTCTCAAACCCCTGTTGGAATTATTGTTGGACCTGTTGCTGCGGCTGTTGTGCTCTTTTTGATTATACCTGTTGTTGTATTTTGCTTGTACAAGAAAAAGAGACACCGACTTGTAAGAGTTGAAGCGCCTAGCACTGTCATTGTTGATCGGAGAGGGCCGTCAAATAATCCAGAGTCAGTAGTAAAAATATTAGTTGCTAATAACCCTGGTAATGCTGGTGGAAACAGTCAAAGTGATACACAAAGTAGAACAAGCAGTGGGCCTAGTGAAGTTCAGGTGATGGAAGCTGGAAATCTGATTATATCAGTACAAATTCTCAAACATGTTACTCGGAACTTCAGCCCAGAAAATGAGCTTGGAAGAGGAGGGTTTGGAGTTGTATATAAGGGCCAGCTAGATGATGGCACCAGAATCGCAGTCAAAAGAATGGAAGCAGCAGCTGTAAGTAGCAAGGGACTGAATGAATTCCAGTCAGAAATAGCAGTTTTGTCAAAAGTTAGGCATAGACACCTGGTTTCCCTATTGGGTTACTGCATTGAAGGAAATGAACGGCTCTTGGTATATGAGTACATGCCTCAAGGTGCCCTTAACAGGCATCTGTTTGATTGGGCCAAGAACAATCTTGAACCAATTTCATGGAAGAAACGGCTCAGCATAGCCTTGGATGTTGCAAGGGGAATGGAGTATCTGCATAGCTTAGCCCATAGAAGTTTTATTCATAGAGACCTAAAGCCATCTAATATACTTCTTGGGGATGATTTTCGTGCTAAGGTTTCAGATTTTGGATTGGTGAAGTTGGCACCAGAGGGAAAGTACTCTGTTGAGACAAGATTAGCAGGCACTTTTGGATATTTAGCGCCTGAATATGCAGGTATTTCTTTAGCTTCCTTTCTGCCCTCAAAAGTTTATAGTGACGTATTTCTACATGAAAAAAATTATAATAGTTCTTTTGGGAATTTATGTGGCCATTAAATGAATTCTTGGCATGATTGTTCAATAATCAGGAAATAATATAATAATGAGACTCTTGTGCAGTACATAGATTTTTTCAGGAGATAAGTTGGAATTGTTTGGTATAGAATGACCATGAAAAGATCAGGAATTTGCTTAGGAATTTTGTCTAGGTTCAGAAGTTGAGAATGGCTTTTGAATTTTGTTAAGTGTCTATAACTTGGATTGATTCTAATGTTTTATAATCCTTTTTGTGTTGTCTCAGTTACGGGGCGAATAACCACAAAAGCAGATGTGTTCAGTTTTGGTGTTGTGTTAATGGAGCTTATAACAGGAAGGAAGGCACTAGATGAAAATGAGCCCGAAGAGAGCATGCATTTGGTATCATGGTTCCGCCGAATGAACTCAGACAAGGAATCATTCTTGAAGGCAATAGATCCAGTTCTGGAAGTGACAGATGAAACTTTTGAAAGTATGTGCACTGTTGCAGAACTAGCAGGTCATTGCACTGCGCGAGAGCCCTATCAGCGTCCTGATATGGGCCATGCTGTCAATGTTTTGGCACCTATGGTTGAGAAATGGAAGCCAACAGATCTAGAGAGTGATGAATATGGGGGAATTGATTTTGACATGACCCTTCCTCAGGCTTTAAAGAAATGGCAAGAATTTGAAGGTACAAGTATGAGTATGAGTGGAACAGATGATAGCAAGGGCAGTCTTCCAACAAGGCCAACTGGGTTTGCCGAATCTTTCACATCTGCTGATGGACGCTAAAAACAATTGCAACAGTTTGAAACTAAAATATCCAGAAGTATGTAGAAATCATGTACAGGATAATATGCCTTCTGTTAATCTTAGCATTATAGAAACAACTTTATCTATGTTAGTGGTGATTTGCATATATCTTTCTGGCTTTTTCTTTAAATGAATAATTCAAGTTAAGGATGCTATTTCTAGGGTTAAACTCCTATCATGAATTTTGTTTCCATGGATGTTGCTTTCATGCAGTTCATGGCCAGCTAAAATAATTACCTTGGTTTTGAACCCTCAAAATCAAGTGGTTTTTTACAGGAGAATTGGATCCAGTGTTTGGATTCAAAGGAACCTTTTTGTTAGGTATTGGTGTCAGGGTGGAGTAGACACAGACGAATTCTTGTAAATTTTATCTATTATTCAACAAGCACTTTTTCATTGCCTATAAATGTGAGTAGTATGTAAGGTCCACTCCTATCCTTCAAAATAATATTAATTGGGTACATGGAAAGTAAGTCTGTCAGCAACACTGGCACGGAGTTGGAATTGGCCAGAGGCTTGTTTTTTATATTGTTTGGACTCTTGAGCAGAAGCATATGCTGTTGTGTAGATATTTGTCAGATTAAAAAGGGTTATTGAATTCGACATAAATTCAGTCCGGCTTACTTAAAGAGAATAATTCTGCATGGAAAAGTGTTTTTTTTTTTAATTTCTTTCTTATCCTGACAAAGGGAGGCCCATTCTATTGCACTGCATTTGATTTGTTCCATGTGCCTGGAGGTAAAGGAATATGAATTTTCGGGAGAGTTAAGAATCGGATATATATGGGAGGTTGACAATTTTTTTATTTAACAGCATTAAGATTTTTAACATCAACATTTCAGATTATATTCAAGGTTCATTATTAGGAAGAGAAAAAATGTAAGGTGGAGTGCAAACAATTTTGTTAAAAGGAGGGAAAACCTAATAAGAAAAACAAGAGGATAGGGAGGAAAAAATAAAAAATGATGAAAAAAAGAGCAAATAAGTACAACCCCAAACTAAAACCCTAAACCTTAAACCCTAGATGCAATGAGTGCTAAGTGGACCATTCATTCTCATGAGAGATGGGTTCATGTGAACCACTACTGATGAAAATAGTGGTCAATGAGTTTGACTTAGAAACTATGCACTTGAATCTTAATATTAATATCATATATGAGAAGTACTTAGAATATTTTAAAATTATCAATCAACAGAATTAATCAATGTAATTAAATAAAAATATTATTTAAAAATGTTATTATGGATGTAAATTAAGAAGATAGGAGAGATAAGGCTAAAACAGACTTTTGGAAATTAACATAAGGGGATAAACAAAAAAAAAATAGTAACAAAAAGAAAACAAGAATCAATGCAATTGAACAAGAGAAAGAAGAAATGGGAAGATGAGAATAAAATGCAGAAAAAACTTGATATGCTGTAATAGTATGCCCAGTGAGAGCAAATTATAATAATATGACAACACTTGGGAACAAAGGATAAATAAGACATAAGAAAAAAGAAGAAAGAAGGGAGAGAGAAAAAAATCATAAAGGATAAAGAAGACATAAGAAAAAGAAAGGAATAAAGTAAAAGGGGGAGAGAGAAGAAAGCCAAACTATGATGAAGAGGATAAATAAAAATGTAAAAGTGGCAAATAAAAACCCAAAAACTAATAAAAGAAATCAGTAGGCAATGATAAAAATAATAATAAAACAATTAGAGATGTAAACTTGGTAAACTTTCAAGAACTATTGAAGAAAGTTAAAAGGTAAAAGACATAAGAATAAAAAAATTGATAGATATGAAGATGACAAATACAAAATCTATTGAGGGATCAAAAAAAAAAATTGGAACAAGGAAAAGGGTGGGGTGAGGGGGTTAAAGACAAGGAGAAATGAAGGAAACCAATTGAGAAAAGTCTCATTACTGAAACACCACACCAACATTCTAAACTAGGAGGAGAGGACAACAAAAGAAGATAGAAAGTCAAGAAGGCTATGTAGGGAGAGACATGACAACAAAACCAATGACACTTTATGGTGGGTGCAAGGGCACAAAAAAGGTTTAGATTGAAAAAAAATGAGGGGATGAGAGGAACCAGAGGGAAGAGAGGGAGAAGAGGAGAGGGTAGAAGGGGGGAATAGGGTAACAAGAGCAGAAGAGTGATGAGGCTTTTAGGGTCGCTGGGGATGTCGAGTTCAATTTAAGCTCTATCCCTGTCTTAGTGTAAGTTGGTGGATAGTTTCCAATGCCCAATCACTTTAGTTTTTCTTGAAATAGTTTGCCTTGATTAGGACCTTACCTCCTCTACAATGTGGTGTTTTGGATTTGGAGGAGAAAGTTCAATAAAGGGCGATTTAATAATCCATTCATCTCGGTGATGTTTCAAATTATGCTCCTTGATGCTTTCTTGATAGATTGACTAATTCTCAACAACATAGTTCCACGAGAACAAACAATCTTGGACTTTAAACAGAGGTATTTGAAGTTTTGGATTGAAAGAACAAAATTTCAGATGAAGAAATGAGATTTGAAGATACATTTGATATTTTTTTTAAAAATTATTTTTGGATAACTTATTAAATATACCATCAATGAAAATTTTATTGTTCCAAATGTTGATGTGTTTCCTGTTCTTTATTACTTGATCACTATTCTGCCATGTTGATAAAATGTTTGTGACAGCAACTGATTACGACAATAAATAGCTATTCTACCAGTCCATGCATCTACATTCTGCTAACAAAAAATATAGGAAAAATCCAAAAAGATCACATGATTTGCCTCAGAACGACTACCCATTTTCCCAATAACCAGCCAATTACTGAATTTAAATGTTCTGTAAAGCCATTCCCCCCACATAAAAATCTTTTTTTTTGGGGTCACTTCCAACATTGATGGACTTCATTGGGGACCACAAAGGCAAATCTCTAAAAGGATTTGAATTTAGTTAACTGCAAATCCCTTTCTATTCCATGTGCCAACCCATTGAAAAGCCTAATGATTTTTCTCGCTGACTTTAAGAATTTCTTGAATAAGTTAAGGACAATCACATTCTATTACAGGCTCCAGCCCATAGAAAAAACCTGATGATTTTGTTTTTTAGCTTTGAAATTTTAGTTAAGTTTTGGACTCCGTGTGGCACAATGTCCGCCACCATTGTTGCAATGAATTTGACTTCAATTATTGAATTGTAGTTACAGGGCATCTTGATCTTGGACACACAAAATTCGGGTTGAAAAAAGTTTTAAAATACAAGAAGCCGTTCAGAACGTAATTTACGAGGACTTTGCATGAGTTTGTTCCCATAAATCAAGGGTAGCGTTTACGTAGGGGAACTGACATGACGTCACGTGCCGGAATTCATGGTGACAGTCCGGCAAATCGCATGCATTTTTCAATATCTGAATAGAAGTTTATGATTTCTTTTTTCACCATGTCTTTCTCATGTATTTTTGTTTTCCACCATTTTCGTGGTCAATAAAAATAAATATTTATTGTCAATTTAAATATTTGAGGATTAGAGTAAATCAATATGATTAAATATGGAGCAACATTAGATGATATTAGGGTTAAATTAGGGGTAAATTAGTTATTGTCTAACCTTAATAGGTGAGAATTAGTATGAGATTAGGGGTAAATCAGTTAAATAGGTGAGATTTTGCTTTTCAAAATAGATATTTGTTTTTATTCAATGCTAAATGTTGTTTGTTTTTGTTCATCTATTTGGATTGGCATCTTATATATGCAAGTCATTGGTTTAAATCTTGTATTTTCTTTCTATTAAAAGATTTTAAAATCTGTATATTTTTTTTTATTAAAACATTTTAAAAATACTTGGCATGATCAACCTTTCTTATATTAAGAAATTAATTAGATGCACTTTGAACCTAAGAAATTTTTGTATTATTCATATTGGAAAGACATCGCAGTTAGAGTAAATCAATATGATTAAATATGGAGCAACATTAGATGAGATTAGGGTTAAATTAGGGGTAAATCAGTTATTGTCTAATCCTAATAGGTATTTGGAGATTAGGGGTAGTTATTGTCGTGAGATTTTTTTTTCAATATAGATATTTGTTTTTATTCAATGTTAAATGTTGTTTGTTTTTGTCCATCTATTTGAATTGGCATCTTATATATGCAAGTCATTGGTTTAAATTTGTATATTTTCTTTCTATTAAAAGATTTTAAAATCTGTATTTTTTTTTTTATTAAAACATTTTAAAAATACTTGACATATCAACCTTTCTTTTATTAAGAAATTAATTAGATGCATTTTGAACCTAGGAAATTTTGCTTAGCCTAATATTGAGCAATGCGTTACTGATTGAGAATATAATTAAAGATGATTGATGACACTCCTATCCAGATATATGTTCCAACAATTTAGTGGTTGTTGGATTAGACCAGGAAACCTTTTAACTCATAAATATTAATCATCTTAGATATAAAGAAGTAATTTTTAATTAAATGAATTAAAGCATTTATTGATATTTTAGTGGTTGATTTATTAAATAAATAAATCAAAGATATAGAGATTTCTTTTTTTGTTTTTTCTAAAATATTTTTTATTTGTTTGTTTTGTTTCTAAAATGTGTTTTGTTTTTGTGTTTTTTTTATGGATTGTGCTAACCTCCTATAGCAGGCCTAATGGTCTAGTGACCTTTTTTGCATTTTAGACCTTAAATTACAACTTAAAAATTTATTAAACTGTATAATTTAACTTGCTATATTTTTATATAACCTAAATATGACCCTTTAAATTATTATCAAACCGTAAAAAAATATTATATATATAATATTTATTATAAAAATATAAATTAGTTTAGAATCTTTTCAAAGATAGAATATAATTCTTTCTAATTTTTAAAATATTTTTTACAATAAATTTAGGATTTTGACATTTTTACTAGCAGTTATCATTACTTTATGTTAATATATGTGATTTATAATAAATATATATTAATTCAAAATCTTTTCAAAATAGAATCTTTTAAAGATAGAATATAGTACTTTCTAATTTTTAAAATATATTAATTCAATTATTTTTTTTCAAAATAGAATATGATTGTTTTTTAACTTTTAGAACAAGATATTTTTATATGAATGTAGAAATTTTTTGTTAATTGTAACATAAATCTAAGATTTTTAGATTTATTACTAATTATCAATCTTTTCTTGTTAATTGGTTTTTACAAATAATTTATGCTTTTAGATAGGCGAATTTTAGGATTAGATTATTTTTAATTTTATATAATTATTTCTTCCTAATTTTGAAGTTGGTATTTAAATGTGATTTTAGATAGATGAATTTGGGGATTGAACTAACATTTGTGTTTCACAAAAAAAAAAAATTAAAGAGATTAGATTTTAGAGAGAAAATAAAAGAGAACTTAAAAGATTAAAAAAAAGTTAATAAATCACGTAAATTAATCAAAGTGATTTGATGAGAAAGACAAATCAAAGATAAATCACAAATATTTGAAAATATTCATTACCATAGATAAATTAAAAGATAAAATAAATAAATCAAAGATAAAAGATAAATTAGAAAGATCAAATGAAAATGTTTATTTTAGATAAATTAAAAGATAAAATAAATTAATTAAAGATAAAAGAAAAATATCAAATAAATAAATCAAAGATAAAGATAAAACAAATATTTGAAAAAATTAAAAGATCAAATAAATAAATAAATAAATAAATAAAGAATAAAAAATAAATTAGAATATTGAGATAATAAATAAATAAATAATAAATAAATAAATTAAAAGATAAAATAAATAAATAACAACATTTGCTCAAAGGTCAAAGAAATAAATGGTGATTCGGGGGTGGGTCTTTGTTATTCTTGCATCGTTTTCTCTACCGTGTGTCTACTCTTCTCCTGGTTGCTTCACAGTGTATGGTGGTGGTTTGCTTGTGGTTTGTGGGGGACGTGTTTGTTGCGGGCATGACTTTCCTACGCAAGCCTTGGCCTTGGTTGGTGATGCAATGCTTTCCTTGCTTGGCAACACCCTTTGTCTTTATTTCCTGTGAGGAGCTCTATTTGGGGGGTAGTTACTGCATGGGGGATGTGTAGTTCAGCCTTGGTCAGTTGCTATTGCTTGCGGTTGTATGGTGCAAGCCATTCCATAAGGGTTGGTCTTGTTTTTTGCATAGCAATCTTATTGTTATTGTTGTGTTGAATCTTCATTTGTTCAAGGGGCTCGAGGGCTTACATTCCTATTTAGGGTCATCATCTACTATAATGTCGCAAGGGGAGTCATCTAGGGCGAGCCCCAAGATGGATTTTCGAGCTGCGTTTGCCTCGAAACGTGCATCACAAGTGGAGAAATTATACGATAACAACCTTTTTTCATTGGATCTGGAGAAGATTGAGATGGGTTCGTTAGGGGGGTCACGGATTTCGAAGATTAATGGGTGTCTGGAAAGGTGCAAAGAGAGGCCGAATTTGGTGATTTCGATGGAGATGCTGGCAGAGGATATTGATTACTACTTAAGACATTCCCTTTATTGCAAGTTCTTGGGATTGAGAATCTCGTTGTAATTTTTGGAATCCTGGGCTCAGAGGATATGGATGCCAGTGGGAGAGATGGAGATTTGACTCTTGGCGAATAACTATTTTATGGTTACATTTGATTACATGGCAGATAGGATCAAGGTGTTTGAAGGGGGCCCTTACTTTTACAACCAGGTGGGCTTGTTTATTAAACTGTGGCATGGGGGCTTCAATTCGGCTAAGGATTTTTTGAGTTAGCTTCCAGTTTGGGTTCAATTGCTGAGGCTCCTGGTCGAATGCTAGCATGATGATGTTTTTCATTTACTAGCCTTGATGCTTGGTAGACCTGTTGGTTCTTTGCAGCAAAAAAAATTCAAAAAGGTAATGACATATGCTCGGTTTTGTGTGGAAATTGACTTAAGAAAACCACTGCCAAATTCTATAGAAGTGTGTGCAAGATCTTATTCATGGGTGCAACAACTAGACTATGAGACCTTACCTTTTCGATGTCATCTTTGCCATGAATATGGCCACTTACAACGTAGATGTCCAAGGGCTAAGCCTTCGGAGGCTCAATCTTCTCAACCTCCTTGTAATCCACCTAGGGTTGATAAGGGCAAGGATCCTATTTTGGGTTGTGGTGTCAATGATGATGGTTTTATTCCTGTTAGAGCTCACAACAAAAATAAGGGGTAGAAAAGGACTCTGAAGGAAAGGCGGTATGATGATACTTTTAATAGATTCGAGGTGTTGGATGATCTTAGCCAGTAGGAAGTGAATCCGAGATTGTTAAATTTGGATTAGGGGACTTTGGGTACTGGACAACATGGGCCTCCTTTTGAGGCTTTGCAAGTTAACCAGCAAGAGGTGAATTTGGGCTTACCGTGCTTAGAGCAAGATGGGGGAGGCTCAAGGTAGGAGGGGCTTAGTTGAGGGGTCCCTCTTGCTCCGCAAGTTGATGGGACTTTGAATTTGGACACAAATCGATAGATGGTGGCTCAGGAGGAGTCGGGTCATGCTGCTGAAGTTTTGAAGGGTGGTGAGGTTTTGTCTCATCCCTCACGAAGAACATGCACGGAGGTGGGTAAGAACAATAAGCCATCTCCTCAATTGGGTATTATGCAAAAAGATCTTAAGAAAGGGGGTCGGAGAAAGTTCCTAAGCTTGGTAGGAAGAAATATTTAGAGAAGATTAAAATGATAGGGGAGACTTTGGTGGAGTCAGGGTTAGTCAAGACTCTAGATTCTCATTTCTTGAGCCCCTTGATATGATTGTTATTTCATGGAATGTTAGGGGCTTGAATAGTGGCCCTCGACAAAAGTTTTTCGAGAATTGGTTAGATGTCATTCTCCTGATTTCCTTTTTCTATAGGAGACAAAGCTTTATGTTGAGTGTATGACAAGCTTAGTGCCTAAGCTATGGAGGAATGGTGAATGCTAGCGCATTTGTGCTCAAGGGTCTTTTGGGGGTGTGGCTTGCTTATGGAACCCTCAGAAGATTTGTCCCCAGTGGTGGGTGTCCTTTAAGTCCTCTCTCTCCACGGTGGCTTCTTGTTTTGAGATGGGGGAATTTGTTCTTTTTTCCAATGTGTATGCGCTTGTGGAGCTACAGGGCAAGCATCTCTTGTGGTCCAATATTCGATCTTTCTGCAACATGGCTCCTTACCATCCTTGGATTATTGGGGGTGACTTCAATGTTATTATTGAGCTTGCTGAGAAGCAGGGTGGTACTGCGAGGCTGGAACCCTCTGTGCTGCTACTCCAAGAAAATATCTCAACCCTGAATCTTGTTGATATCAAGCCCGACAATGGAAAATTTACCTGGAACAATCAGAGGGTTGGTGACAATTGCATTTCGGAATGCCTGGATCGATTCATGGTCTCCTACTTTTGGGTTGGTGGTATGTGGTCTTCTAGCTTTGAGATTTTGGACTAGAGAGCATTGGCCTATAAAGCTTACTATCCTCTCTGCTTGGATGCCTCAGACCCTCTCCTTCAAGTTTCAACTTTTATGGTTGTGTGATCATGATCTCCATGGCTATGTTGCTTAGTGGTGGAGGTATGGTAAACCTTCCTATGGTACTACAATGTATGTCTTTGCTAAGCTTCTTCAGTATGTCAAGTATCAGTTTAAGTGTTGGAACTGCCAATGCTTCAAAAAAAAATTTCATGCAAAGTCTATTGCAAAGGCTGAGTTGGGTGGTATTACAAGGATAATTAGGGAGAATGGAGTGACTGAGAATCTGTTGTGGGAGGATTCAAGGGCCTTGAAGGATTTGGAGGAGTGGGAGTTGCAGGAGGTCTTTTGGAAATAGAAAGCCCAAGTTGAGTGGCTCCAAGAAGGAGATAGAAATTATGCTTTCTTCTTCAATTCTTTAAAGGCTAGGTGTCATGGTAACTCTATTCCTATTTTGGTCAATGATAGGGGAGAAACTCTTTCTTCATTTCATGATATTTCAAACGAAGTTGTACAGTAGTTTACTTCCTTATTTAGAGAGGATTTGCATGGTAGTTCTGTGGAGGAAGCTCAGGTCTTTGCTTGTATCCCTTCCTTGGTTTCTAGGGAAATGATGAATCATCTAATGGGAGATATTTCTTTGGAGGAGTTGGAGGGGACTGTGTTTTAGATGAAGAAGGGGAAAGCCCTAGGCCCTGATGGTTTCCCGATTGAGTTCTTTCAAGAGTTTTGGGAGATTATCAAGCTAGATTTATTGGCAGTGGTCCAAGAATCTCAAAGGAATAAGAAGATGCTAAAGGCTCTAAATTCTACTTTCC